>JANEYF010003805.1:0-144258 GCA_029963845.1 Rhamnusium bicolor | reverse complement strand
TTCATGAAATTGTTTGTCACATCCTTGCTTTGCATTATTAATCCATTTCCGAAATAATTTTCAATCCTTCAAAATTTGTGTGCAATATCAAAGTGTAATATATTTTTCTGTCTCTTAATTTTTGACAAAGGTCTTTCGCCATATCTCTAAATAAAGAACCTCGCCCATTTTGGTCCAAGTAACCAGGTTGAAACATATACCATTTTATAGCGCACACCAGTAATAATAATAAAGTAGTTTTGAAACGTATTGACCGCCAGAAGAATTCAATTCATAATTGATGAGATTTACTAGTGCATCGTCTTCGGAATTTCGTAACGATCCGTTTTAGGAAATAAATAATTTGAATCACGTACGTTGTAAATTAAATAAAATTGTTCGAGTTATACCTTAAATTCCAGATTTGATTAAAATATTTTCGTTAAACATTGTCATATTGCCCCTATACCGTGACGCTATTAAATAACTGGTGTGTTCAAAAAATGCTCCGATGAGTGCAAGCGCAGATCGTACGATGTTTTTGGATAGTGTTTTGAGCGCGAAAGACGGACAATGCCGAGACACGAGTTAGAAAGATGATGAGAGTTTTGATATGTTGCCGTGTCCTGTTGGAGAATACGTTACCTTGTATTTTTCTGCGTTTGAGATGATCTGTTGCCTGGAAGTTTTTGAAGGTGTGTGAGTAAAAAACTCACAAGATATGTGAGCTGTGCCCCACTCGCTCGTAAGGTCATCTTAATTAAATTATAAAATAGGTACCTAGCAACGATAATGTCCACCGGTGTCAGCTGGAGGTGCCGCTAAGTTGTAACAAATAGTTTAACTTTCAGAATTGCAAACCCATCCGCGTTTCTGGACTTTAAGTATAAAGTATATTTGACTTTTTTATGAAACTAATGATCAACGTCATGAGAGATGATTGTAAGTAGTTACATGTTTTTACCCTTTTTGAACGATAACAGTGAATTTAGATTAGTCTGAACTTTGTTAAAATCTCATTTTAAAAAAGGTGGCGCCTAACAAAATTTTGTAGGTATATGGGACGATAATTAATGGTTAAATTGGCGATGGCACACTGTTTATGAATTTGTTTAGTTTTAAGCATTATTTAAACCTTGTTCTAGTTAATCACTCGCTTACCAGCCCGGAGATAAAGAGTCCGAATTTGTATTTATTTAATATATGTATTTGTTTATAGATTTTGTTTTATTCCATTAAATAAACTTTGACTTACTTTATTCCATTAAATAAACTTTGACTTATTAATTTAAATAACAGGGTAGTAAAATGCCACGTTATAACTGTCTAAACTTATAAAAATATCGCTGATCTTCTCAGATGGTGTCTGTAAATTGTCTCCAAGGTATTTAGCGTAACATTTTTGCAGGTACACCCTACTTATCAGTCCCTAAAACTTAGTTCGGCGGAGGTTTTATGAGCTGCAAGTAGTTATTTTTCAATCAATCCTTAATGAAGCTTGACCTAAAACATAACTCACCCCTGTGCTCGTTTGGCCCAAAACTACATCAAAATAGGCGAGATTCCTTTACTGATTGTCATAAAATTAGGATTATACAAAAATCGACTTTTGGCAAAACCGGTTTTGAAAAAAACCGGTTCAACCGGTTTTCGAAATTTTTACAAAAAAAAGTTAAACCGGTAAAAATATATTTATACTTATTTTAAAATTTTACACTTTATGGAACTACAAAAACAGCTGCCAATTACTTGGTGATCAGAACTTCCTCACCGTGGAATTTGTAATAAAAGTAATTTTTGACGTTTCAAAAAAGTCACATTGGTGGAATGTCACTAATATTTTTTTTAGACATTTCAAATTTTAAGCAGTGTCAATCAAAATTCAAATTTTATGGTGTTGCCAAAATGTTTACAAAATTTTAGTTTATAGCTTTATTTAAACATTTGAACACCATATTATAATGGGTTTGTATCTGATTTGATTTATAATCTTTCATCACGAATAATTTTTTTTATAAAGTTAGAATAGAAATGTTGGGGCCCGGTATACCCCGTTCCAGGGGATCGATTTTGCTCATCAACGAACTCAACCTCATCCTTGACCTCTAGAATGTGTGTACCAAATTTGAAAGCTGTATCTCAAAAACTGTAGCTGCTACCGCGAAATACACACAAACACACACACACACACACACACACACACACACACGCACGCACGCACGCACGCACAAACGCACGCACGCACACACACACAGTCTAAAATTTTGTGTATCGTCATAATTCGTCGATACTCGTATTCGTCCAGAAATGCAATAAAAATTTTCAAAATTTTTTTCTCGAATACACACCTTCCTCACTTTGAGGGGGTGAGGGAAGTAAAATATAACAAAAGAAAATATACTCTATGCAAAAACCAAATAAATAAAAAAAAAAAATAACCAAAATCCGTACAAATCCGATAGAACTAGTTTACGTATTAATATTTTAAAATTAAATACAATTTGTGTACACTTCTCATTTAAACGCTTTTTAAAATACTGAAACTCTGCTTTCGTTATATCTAGGTCAACAAAAATACTAAACATTTTGTGTTCTGTATAGGGTTTGTTTAAGCAGTATTTGGTGAATTGGTCATTCTATCTATAAACAAAAATTTAGGAACTAGAAGGACATTAGGTACGGGATTGAAATCCCTGTCACTGAGTAACCAATCAAATGTTGTCTTCAGCTGTTCACGAGTTGTAAGGAAAAAAATATTTATGATGTCACCCAGAAATTTGGCTAGTATATATAACTTTCTTGTTTTTTTTGTCATATATTTTCCGATAAAACTAGTTTACGTATTAACATTTTAAAATGAAGTAAAATTCACTCTATCATGTTGTATAAATTTCTGTCTTTCTGATGTTTGGGAATGTTTCAGTAGGTGTTTACAATATAATATTATGTCTACGTAAAAGCCGTCACTGGGAACTGAACTCTAAATACTGTGCTCTAAGCATAATATAATGAGTTTGTGGATTTTCATTTTCGCCTGATTATGAAGATTAGTTTTACAGTAAACTTTTAATACAATATGGTTGTGCCCGAGGCGATTTCAAGGTAAAAACATTAACGTTTTAATTAAATAATTAATTTTTTACATATTAATTTTAATACCTACAACCGGTTTTTTTAAATTTAAAAACAGATTTTACAAATTTCGGTTTTTAAAAACCAGCAAACGCTACATAAAATTATTTACATTATTTATCATATAATTTAATTACACAGCGTACGGAGTTTATTAAATTTTTGAATTATTGTATCAGGTAAAATTATGTGGTATTTTAATGAGCACAGCTTTCAAATATTACATGTAAATCTTATAGCGATAAGTCGAATTTTAGTTTATATTTAAATAAATTAAACGTGCTATTTAACTGAAGCCTAAAACGTATTATATAAAAGGAAAATTTAGTCTCGTAGAAACTACATTTAACTTATAATACTTTGAATAGTTCAGTGGATACGCTCCAAAAATATTATAGTTACATTTTAGAACATAAAATGTGAATTTCTCGTGAGAATATGCATTTTTAGTGGTTGTAATAAAACATTGTGATGTGACCCCTTAAATAGGCAGAGCAATAATTTCAAAAACATTAATTTGGCCAGTAGCCAGAATATTAAAATGCACTTTGTGGAAGAGATTTGTTACTGAACTGAAGTTTACCCGAACACGTATGTTATGTATATAAATCTCATAATTTTTAAAAACAACGTATGGTACATATACGCAAATACACATCTGAATATGTCAGTTTCGTTTCGGAGCCAACTATTTAACTTAAATTTTGGATGAATATGTTCTAATTTTTACGCTAGCGAATGCAACTGCTGAGAATTAACGTTCGTTATTATTACTGTAAACAGTTGTAATTTCGCTGAACGGACTGGAAGGACGCGGAAGATATTACCTGTGCTGGCTAAAAACAGCCTAAAATTTGTCGGCTTCCAGTTAGCGCATAGTCAACAGTCTCGTTCAGGGAACTGCTGCCGGTCAACCTCCCAACAGTTATGTTCGCTAAGAGTGCCCCTTAAAACATTTATAATGAGCCTTGTTATATACGCTCATATTAAATATCGTTTCAAGTCCTATTTAATAAGGAAAAAATTATTCATTATAAATGGGCAGTTTAAGGGTCAAGTTATAATAAATGCTTAGTTAACTCTAGCTAGAAGATAACATTCAGCGATACAATCGTTGAAACAGTTATTATTTCCTTGGATATTCCCTTTTATTTTTCAATATTTTAATAACTCACTACTAAAAGATGTATGTGATGATTTGTATTATATTGATTTAATATATTATAACGTATTGTATAGTAATAAATAATGAAAATAATGTATCTTCTAGTTAAAGTCATCTGAGCAATGATGATAAAATGGCCTTAAGGGTAGAGGTGTTGACGATAAAGCGCAAAAAATTTAACTGTCGATTCCTTGTCAAAAATTAAAGTGGGTTCCTCATATAAAATTTTTCAAAATAATTCTTCCCAGCCAGCTAGACCTTAGAAGAATGTCCAAAAAAACCGGTTTTTAATTTTTCTATCCAAATATCATAAATAAAAAAAAAACAAATTTAACGCATCTGCTTTATAATGAAAGGGAAGGCATCTAAAGACATTTTTTCATCTACTTAGCTTATTTATAAATGGAGAAAATTAACGATTCCCTTAAATTTCTCGAAATCTTTTTGTCTGCTATTTTTTTTTTCAATAAAAAAATCCACTAAATTTCCTGATTAATTTAGAAACATTTTTATCTCTCAAAAAAAAGTTCGAAGTATTTACGGTATTTGAAAAAAAAATAGTTCTTTACGTAACAAGACCGGAAAGTGATTCTTTACTGGGCAGAAACAAGCCCTGAAAACCAGAGAGCCCAGTAAAGACACTTTCCGGGCGTGTTACGTGCAATAAATTTTCTGCAGCCATTCTTGCTAGCCTTAAGAACACTAACTTTAACAAAATATATAAAATTCGGCTGACAGATGTCAGAAGCTTACTTGCAAAGAAGACTAGATTAATCATTTTTAATTCTTCAGTTATTATTGTCAACCAAAAGTGACATATGGGATCGGTAAAGATAGACTTCGATCCCTTTATCAGGCTAGACCAATAAAATAGTATATTATGTTACTAGGAGGAGAAGGTGAACATTACATCTTGAGCCCAGAAGTTTGCCGAGGCTGAGCAATTGGGCGAAACATATAATGTGCCTTCTACTCCAAGGGAGATATACTATTTTTTTCTTCAAGCGCCAAAATAAAAAATTGCGACTAATTTCGAAAAATGACATCAAATATGTTCAATTTTGGCAAAAAAAATAAAATATTGGTAATACTAACCATTTTATTTATTAATTAAGCATAACATAGTACTAACCACTTATTTATAAATTAAACATAGGTAAACATTTTTTTTAATTGGAATTAAAATTAAGTATAACATTTTTAGTTCTTAAATAGCAAAATCTATATTACTTGCAATTTTGTATAGTACAGTTGCTTACGTTTAAAGCACTGCTGGCTGTGTTTGTTTCTAGATTCATAGTTCTGTCGAATACATTACTTGTAATAAGATTGTCAGTTTGATTGTTCAAAATTTATTCATTGTTGGAAGAAAATTGTTCAGTAAAAATGTTTTCAGTTTGACTTGAAGTACTGGGCTCATTATACTCTAATGGGTTTAGTATTTTCATCGCTATCTGTTTTTTGTTGTTTACACATTCTTCAATGTATCCTTCAGCAACGCTGGTGGATTTCTATCCACCATGTCACTTTAGGGTTGTTATATCTCCACCATTATCAACTAAGATAGTTGCCGAGGTTCTTCTAAGGCTATGGCCCGTATATTCATGTGAATTTGGCAACTTTAAAAACGTTGCAACATCTTTTGCAACGTTTGAAATTTTATGTATGCCCATCACAACACGATGACAATCATTTTGATATTTAATAAAAAATCTACCGAAAGTTATGTCTTTTGGTCGAAGAGTAGCATATTTTCTGTATAAATTTAAATAAAAATCTCCAATTATAGTAAATGAGCGATGTTTTTTAGTTATTGTGTTGGGAATATTTAAGATTAAATATCCCAAATCTTTTATATCATTAACTTTTATATGAACAAGTTCATCGTATCTAGAAGCTCCTGTGACTCGAAATATTAGTACAACCTAAAAAATATACTATATTAATTTTATAAAAGTAAAATAAAGTTAGAAAGAGCAAAAAAAATGTTAATAGTACAGGATTCAAACCCGGGCTTTCAAATTACAAGTCCAACACTCTGACCACTGAGCTATATCCGGACTTAATCAAAGCATTCAATTCTTTTTATCTTTTTTTTTTCATAGCAGATAGATATAAAATAACTGGAATTTCACAAATTATAACAAAATTTTATATTACAGATATGAAAGGGTTAAATATATAATTTTAAAATGCGTACATACCTTTGTTGCTAAATATTTATCATTAGGTGCTTTATTAAGGAATTCATCAAACACTTCTTTAGACAAAACTTTTAACTTTTTAGGTTTATAATTTTCGCTTTGTCGCTTTAAAAAGGCAATTAATTTAGAATAGTTGTCAATTTTTACATTGTGTTCGATGTTTAACTTAGATTTTACCACTGAATATTGCGCCCATAGAGTTGAAGTTTTCAGTTTTTTGGATAACTGTGTAAAATATGCTATCATCACATTTTCCGAGTACATATGTACGTTGTTGTCCTTGGCCCATTTTATAAATTTATCGTACGCATTATCGTAAACTTTTTTTGGATTTCGCGGAAATTAATGTTGCCACCGATGAATTTGCAATTTCAAGTAATTCAGGTGGTATGCACTGCATTTCTTCAGACATTTTTGCTTTTAAATTTGAAAATCGACCCGACGTGAAATTTAAAACTGACAGTTATGATAAGTCATAGCTACTTGGATTTTTAATTCATTGTATGATAGGTACACTGCTGTGCAAAACTAAGTAGGGCAGCACTTATTACTGTACCTATAAGAGTTAAAAAGCGAGATATGAAGAAAGGAGTATTAAAAGAAGGCCTTTAACTGAGAGACGGAGGATAAATGATGATTTAATACGATCAGCAATTAGTAAATTATCTGCGTGGAAAAGCAGATACATTTATATTACATATATATACACCACTGCTGTCACTGTCCTACTTACTTTTGCACAGCAGTGTACATTGTTTCATTTTTCTCCTAGGAAAAAAATTAAAAATATTTGTATTAGTACAAAAATAGGCTCTTTCTCCAGGACGTGTTGAAATATATAATGTAAGTATTGTTATTCGCTTGAGAAAAATATGTATTTTCCACTCAAAAATTGGCCAACAGTTAACTTTCTAGAAGGTTGCAGAAAAAATAAATTGCAAGTAGATACCTAGGTAACCAATTTAAAGCAATGAGCATGATTAGTTTAAAACACTGAGGGCCGGTACTTTTAGTCTCGGTTAACACCAATCGGTTGATAAGCAAGCAAATAATATTTGTAACAATGAGAGGGAGAGAGAGAGAGATAGTATAATTCGATTAGTGTTATCCGAGACTGAAAGTACCTTTAGTAGGCTGGTGTCAAATTTGACAAGATTCCGTAGTTTCCTAGCTTTGTAATTAGATAATTACTTCTCAGTATTTTGAGATTTTAAAATGTCTAGTTTTAGTAACGAGGAATATGCACACATGCATCGCGCTTTACCAACTGTTCGTACTTCTATTAATGAGGTTGAGAAAACAGGGGTGTTTTAAAAAGAAGTTACTATTGTGATCTTCAGAAACAAATAGGAGATACATTGGAGCAACAAAATATTGGATTATTTGAACTTGAACGTCCTGCATCTTGTCTCAGATAGACTGCTATTTCTATTCAACTTAACAAGATCCACCAGTATGGAGGATTCTCAAGAGGACTTTATCTTTATCATTTACGAAAAATACAAGAGCTGTTCCTACATAATTTTCCAATAAGACTAAATTTTTGTAGAATTATACTTCAGAAGCCCTTAGATTTTACAAAAAAAGTACTGTTCATGATGAGTTTCTATTTTTCCTCGACATAAGAGTTCTAAAATTTTCGAAAAAACATTTATGGAGCAATGAAAATCATCACGCTGGGTACAACTTTTCTGGGCCGGAATTATAGGTAATCATTTTATAGGGCATTTTGAGTAACCCGCATAAATTAAATGATCCGGCTTATTTAAACTTGTTGTAGAATGATCTGTTTACATTTATGGATGATTTTTACCTCTTGAAACTTCAAACGCTGTGGTTTATGCAGAATTGCGCGCCTCCTCATTTTTTTAGAGGTTCAAGAATAAAATTTAGAAATCATTAGATCAAACGGAGAATTGAATTCACTGGATTTTTACTTTTGGAGTTACTACAAAAATGTTGTTTACTGGACATCTGTCCCTAACATAGAAGTTTAAAGGGAAAGAATTTTTAATGCTGCTGATGGTGGTCGAAACTTCCCACAAGTTTTAAATACCTTGTACGATAGTTTTAGGAAAATATTACAAACGTGTAATCAAATGGAGGTCATTATTTTCAACAACTACTTTAATATCCAAAAAACAAAAATAGTTATTGTTTAAAGAAATTGTTTAAATTCATCTTTTGTGTTTTATCTTTTCAATAACTTCGTCTAAATTTGTGAAGTCTCGCAATTTATAAGCTCCGAGTGTGATCCTTAAAGCCGGTCCATTTGACTGAAGTCTACCTAACAAAAATTTATGATGATAAAACGCCTAAACAGGTAGAGTACATGAAAAGATTGCAAATCGAACTGGAGCAAAGAAACAATTCCGGTGAAGATCTCACCATAAGATATATACACAGTGTCCCAACAATCGTGCCAAAAAACTACCAAAATTAACTCTTAACCTACTCCAAGAACTTACGCCAGAAAACGACAAAAAAATACCAGAATTAACTGTTAAGCAACTCCAATAACTTACCTGCACGGAGCCTTAACATTAAAATACAATAGTTTTATCCATCCGTTGCACAATGTGATTTCGACTTAATAGCCTTAACTGAAACGTAGCTTCAAAAGAGGTACTGAGTGTTGATTTATTTCCGGAGACATATAGGGTGCACAGAAGCGATAAGACACTAAATATGACCGAATACACAACAGGCAGGCCGAGGGGTGCTTCCAGCATGTAAACAACATCTAAGGTCAGAAAAAATTGAACTTCCATTCTTTTCAGCTTCATTTCCTTGATGTTCTCTGTTGTAAATGTCAATTTTTAATTTACAATGGTATACATTTCTGTTATTTATATACCACCTAGTACTAGCTTAGAACAATACGAACTGTTTTTGAATCATTAGATCAATTAAGCTTTGTCTTAGATAAAAAAAAATCTTGTTTTTGGAGACTTTAATGTACCACTCTATGCTAACAATGAAAATAATGATAGGAAGACCAATATAATTACTAACTTTGCAACCTTCTTCGATATTCAACAACATAACAAAATACCCAATAATTTGGGCCGTCTGCTCTATCTTGTTTCTAGAATCTAAAGTGTGAGATTCTACACAATAATGCGCCACTTGTAAAAGAGTATATTTTTCACCCAGCTCTTCTCGTCAAAACAAAGCTTCTCTTAAAATGCACAAACTTTACATCCTCTAATAATCAGAAAGCCTACAATTTTAGGAGGTCAATTACCCGGCTCTAACAAAGCTATCTTTGAAACCGATTGGTATAATCTACAAACTTTTCAGATATCAATTTAGTTCTTGAAAGAATTCTACAACAGGCTTCATTACATCATAGATCAACACGTTCCTCAATACAGAACAAATAAAAGCATTTATCCAAAATGGTATACCAGTGAAATAATCAATAACATCAAACAGAAAAACAAATATTTCAAGAAAAATCAAAAAAAAAATTCAACTATTATTTCGAATAAGTATAAACAACTTAGAGCTTCAATAAAACAGCAGATCTATTTAGCTTATCAACAATGTATCCAGTATACAGACCTCAATATCCTCTGATCCAACACACTTCTGGTCCTTCATACAATCGAAAAGATAACAAACAAAGAATACCGGAAAAAAGTCATATAAGGATAAAGAATATGATACTCCACAAGAAATTATAAACGTATTTGCCGAATTCTTTAGTTCAGTGTATTGTGTTCGAAGTAATAAAACGCAAAATAACGTTGTGACCAGATACAACAACAATTTCGAAACTATCAGTATAAAAAAACAGAAATAAAGAATGCTATAAAAAAATTAAAGAATTATTCATCCTGTTTAACATTGCCATTAAAAACGTTAGTCTTTCCCAACCATTGGAAAATAGCAAAAGCTTTTTCAATTTTTAAAGTAGGTGATATGACCTGTGTAAACAATTATAAACAAATTTTTCTTCTGTGAAATTTTGCAAAGGTGCTGGAAATTATTTTATACAACCGAATGTATTTGTTCACAAAGAACATATTATCGCCATGTCAGCACGATTCATGTCTAACAGTTCTACTGTTACGAACCTAGTGTCATTCAGTCAAACCATGTCTAAAGTCATAGACGAACAGGGCCAAATATATACTTTGTATACGGACTTTACCAAAGCTTTCGACGGCATTGATCATCAGCTACTGCTACAAAAGTTGGGATAGTTCGGATTTAACCTAAACCTACTAAACTTTTTTTCGATCATACCTAACAGAGAGAAAGCAATTTGTATTTTACAACGGACATAAATCATCGACATACTTGGCTACTATCTCGACTCTAATACAAGGCTCCAATCTCGGGCCCTTATTATTTCTGTTATTTATAGATGATCTGTGTATTGAGCTACAATGCGATTCCCTGATATTTGCAGATGATTCAAAAAATTTTAAGCGCATAAGTCCCGTAAATTATTGTATGTCTTCAAAATAACCTTGACTTAGTCAACAATTGGTGTATTCTTCACAAAGTTGGCATCAATGCCACCGAATGTAATGTAGTAACTTATACAAAAAAGATAAATCATATTATCTACAACTACAGAATCAATGATACTCTCCTAGAACGCACAAATACAATCAAAGATTTAGGAATATATCCTGAACTCAGCTTTACCGAACATACGAAGATTAAGTCTAAAGAAGCAATCAAAATGTTAGGCTTTATCATAGGAAATTGTAAATCATTTTCTAATTCAACATGTCTAAAATTATTATACCACTCTCACGTAAGATCAAAGATCGAGTATGGAAGCATAATCTGGAACCCCTGTTACCTTATCCAAAAAAATACGCTCGAATAAGTTCAAAGAAAATTTCTAAAATTCTTATCTTTAAGAGCTACAGGTAATTATCCCGAGAGAGGGGTAGACACTAGGTATCTATTGACTAGTTTTAATTTTGAGAGTCTGGAATTTCGACGAATCCGTTCCATACTAATTTTTCTCCATAAACTACTACATAATGACACTGATTGTCCTCAAATTCTTTCACAAATTAATCCGCTGATTCCTAGAGTGCAAAATCTTACATTTTATAATATTCGAGCCGACAGCAGCATCGCTGGACAGTCTTCCCGTGGTCTCCGACGCCTCACGGGAGTCGCACCAGCACATTAACCACAGCTACTCCCCACATCCCGCAGAGTTAGTGACTGAGATTCCGGAATCCTGTGCCCTAAGCAGACGGAGAGATTCCAGAATGACCGCCTTCTGCATTTGGCCTACGAGCAACTCGGCTGATTTTTGGGAGGCCGGTTTGATCTTCAGTTCCGAGAGCAGCGTAGGCTTTATCCCTCCGAGTACATCAATTATTAGGACGACCATTTTGACCGAATAGCTTGGGTACAGCACTTGGAGCTCGTATCGGAGATCGCGATATTTGGTCCATTTCTCTTCCTCCTTCAAGGTGATGTTTTCTCCGCAGGTGCCGAGAACTAGATGACATACATCACCTTGAGTTGATAGCTTTCGGCTTGGATTAGCTGACCATCGGGACGAGTGTTCCAGTAAATCCGGCTTCTTGATCTTGGATTAATTGGCCTTGATCCGTCTGGTCTATCCAGTACAAGGCTTAAAATCAGCATATATGGAACATGCAGAGAATAAGTACATGAGCGATTCCGGCGCCTGACGGCAGGTCCTGCACTGAGTTGATATCAGCAAACATTACACTCTACATGCGGCTACGGTAGGCCAAGGAGTTGATAACACCATCCTGGCAGGCTATAATGAATCCCTCGGTCTCTGACTTAAACCCGGCTGACTTTAAGAAGGCGAATGTTAGCCTGGTCGATAAACCCAGCGTTTCTATATTATTATTATTATGGAGGGGGATGTGCAACATACGCCGATAACTAGGCACATCAACATGTTACCAGTCAAACACAGACGCTATTGAGATACGTTCGTGCAGAAGGAGATTATATTTTCACAAGTGTATACAATGTTAAAAGTAAGACGTTCTTTAGTCTTCGCTCCACAAATATACAAGTTTATCTCCCATTTTCGGATCTAAAATATACCGAATTGGTTACATACTGACATATTTGAGAAAAATACTTGATGAGCTGGAGTGTACATAACTGCTGACAACATGTTGCAAGTGCAAGCCATAAACGTAATCGTACCCAAAAATATACGTACTGGATATGTATCTATCACTTAATTTTCATGTTCAGCGTGTGTGGAATACCTCAGTGGATTAACAAATGACTTGATGACTCAGACGTTAACAGATGTCGCTGATATTCTTGTTGCCGAAAAATTTAAAGACGTTTTAAGTGAAAATCCGGATATTGATACGCGTAATATTAACAAGTGCCTAAATGATGGACGTGGAAATGACTTGGAATGATATGCAAATATTACGTCTTTGGATGTAGAATGGTTGTTTTAAGAATACGCCTTAATATTTACATCCCGGCAGCATAAAGGTTTAGCAGATGATATTATAGAAGGTTTTATTGACTCAAGTGTACGTTGACAATAATAAACAGTTGTAAATGGACATAATATAATAGAGCAAACCTTTGTAAGTTACAGCATGACCCTTACCGATGCCAGTCAATTTCTTAAGACGAGCCGGGTTTAGTGATATTAGTAAGTCAGTAATGAAATTCTTGAGAAAATGCTATTGCAGAAATAATGTAATGTTGTCAAATTGAAATTTAACACCAGCCTACTGTTTAAACTAATTTAATCATGCTCATTGCTTTGGATTGATTATCTATGTACCTACCTGTAATTAATTTTTTTCTTCAAAAATTTTTGACACCTAGAAAATTTTCAAGAGACGGAAATTTTCTAAATCAATCAGGAAATGAAGTGGAATTTTTTTATTTGTAAAAAAAAAAACTAGCAGGTCAACGGATATTTCGGGAAATTTAAGGGGGGGTTGTTAATTTCAGCAATTTGTAAACAAGTTAATTTAATGAAAAAATTGCACCCTCATTCACATTCAGTAAAACGTATGTGCTAAATTTGTTCTTTTTTTCGTTTATGATATTTTGAGATAAAAAACCGAAACCGTTTTTTGGCACACCATTTAAGGGGGGTGTAGCTAGACAGGGAAAGCTTATTTTGAAAAATTTTATATGCAGAAATTATCTTAATTTTCGACAAGGAATCGAGAGTTACATTTTTTACATGAGTCACTCTGTATTTTTGTCAGTGGCTTAATTAAATTTATTAAACTAACTCAATGGAAAATTCGCTATTTCTGGTAAACAATATTATATTCAATATATTTGGCATGACTAGTAAAATGTCAAAAACTTGATATTATAGAGGATATAGTTTTAGCCAAAGGTGGTTTGGAGATGAAGAAATTCATGTTACCCAGAATTTTAGGAATACATTTTTCGGGAACACGATATCGACAAATAATAATCGTGAGGTTATAGTTTTTAGTGTAATTTCGGGTCACCCTGTACGTTTACAAGAAATTGAGAATAAAAGTTACTTCCCTCTCACTAAAACAACTGCAACGTTTACAACACAAACGCACACGATTCTATACATCTTACTATTATTATTTTTTTAATAAACACCACGCATAACTTCATATGTATTTTTCTGAGTGTAATCATTAGTTACAATGGCATCCTTTATCATTTTTGTTCACGAAATGCCAATAAAATATAAACGATGCTTTAAAATCGACAATCTCAGTTGCTCAATAAAGTGAATCAACAAAATACCGTATGATTGAAGAGAAAGAAAATATGAAATTTGTAGTCTTAAAGCTCAACTTACTTCGTAATAAAAACAAGAAATTCTGAGATAAATTCCTTCTTTTATCTTTATAAAATCCTAAGTCATACTATATGTGCTGACCTCCGATCAAACAAAGAATTACTAGATATTACTGTATTGTTTCAATGCATGATTTGTTTGCTTTTATTATATAGTAATACTCGTATTAAAACGTTGATAGAAAAGAACGTAACATCTCATATACATACACAACATGCCATGGGTAACAGTGATGCGTACATGATTTTAATTAAAATTATTAAAATTTATAACGCCTATTTTTTTTAAACATACTGTACCATATCAGCGTGAAATATAATTACAGTGAAATACCGCTAGCTGAATATATTTTAAATTTAATTAGTATAAACTTTATGTAAAACACTATCCTGTCGAAATTCTTGCGTCGTATGTACTTGATAAAATTAAATTATTGGAATAATAATTAAAAGATTTATAATGGATTATTTACTGACCTACAGGAATAGATACAGTAACAATAATAGGTTACTACCTCAACATAGAGTATACATTAGTCTACGTACAAGTTGATTTTTATTTATGTACGAAAGAATCTATTTACTCCTTTTTTTAAATTGTTTTTTGCAAACAGCACAATACCACCAGTTTAAAGTATATACTATATTGCCAATAAAACATAAAACAACACTTTTAAGGCACTAAATCAATATGAAACATTAAACACCTATTGGCATTAATGGCGGACATAAGAAATAATAACAATGACATTAGTTATTAACGATGCCGACTATTACCGAAATCTTACAATAATTCAAAGAGCCGCGAAACGATCGACTAATCAATAAGAAACTTATAGGATGCTTACATTTAGACTGTGAATATGTTTTCGATGTCAAAGAGTATTCGTTATATGTCTAATGGCTCTTTGATCGGAGGTGTTGACACTACCATATTTTATCCGTTACTTATCTGTTGTAACAATAAATTATGACATTGATTATTATTAATATTATACATTTTTATTTATTTTTGACAAATAGTTAATGGATTTTAAAAACTAGGAATGTGAAATAATAATTTTATATAAAATAATAAGAGAATCTACTCTCAGTAGTCTCAGTATACCTTTGCAGCGTACTTTACTGATTTTAAGATTTAAAACTAACCTCTATCGATAAATTATTAGAAATATCAACATAAGATCCTTGTCACTTATAGGTTAATCAGCATCTTTTGAAGTGCATGAGTGCTTTTCTACATGCATAGAATAAAATCTAAACAAAGTGTCAATTATACAAATTGTCTTATATTCCTCTTTTGTAGGTGTACTCACTTCGCACAATGTATCCATAAGTACTGCTCTACCAGTGTGGCTGCTACTATTGAAATATTTCATCATTGGGTCACTCTTCCCAATCCTATCCCTAATGTTTACACCGTTACAAAATTTAAACACCAGGCTACAACTCTTCCTGAGTGGCTGCTAGCACTGTCATGTTTTGAAAAAAGAAACGGCCACATGTTCCTCATTTTTAAGGCTTTAAGGTTCTCTTTTAGATCAACCCATTACACTTATTTAGTAAAGATTTTATTATTATATTATAATGTTTTACTCTATTTCACTAATTCTCCAGTACACCAAAAATTGGGTAATCCCACTTCTGACATAAGAAAAACGAAAAATGTAAAATAGTATATTATCAAGGGAAAGACAAGTCTTATTTTGCCCAAAGTGTAATTTAACGCCCGTGGGCTACGAGGATGTCGAGGGAAACATTGCGTACTTTTCCGAGGTGTATACTATTTTTTTCAAGACCAGAAGTAGAAACACATAATTGCATAAATAAAGAATTTTAATAAATCGAAACTATGTTATAATATTCAGTAGCTTTTGAGCTATTTCAATACAACGTACGATGACAACAGAAATTTGTTTACAAACATATTTGTTGAGTTCAAAAGTTGAGTTTCGCCATGGAAAACCAAGAAGAATCGTAAGAAATCGTTGAGGCTGCAAGCGCGGCAGTTTTAAACTTATTTCCCGCAGAGTCAAGAGAATTATATGATAAAGCGTACAGCCGGTTCAGAGAATGGTGCAAGAAGAAGAATCCACAAATGTAGAATGTTATGCTTGCCTACTTTAATGAAAACTCAAAGGAACACAAATCTTCCACGATATTCTATGTTAATATCCTATATGATGATGAATGACAACATGTATATAAGTAAATATGCAGAACTGCTGACATTTTTAGAAAGATATTCGGACGGATATCAAGCAAAAAATCAAAAATTTTGACGAAGGAATAAATTGATATTTTTTGTCTCAAGCAAATGATGATGAAATAAAAAAATATCATAACTTTTACAAACATTTTTAAAACCTTTTATACATGCGAAAATAGCGAAATGTATTTACAAATCGACCTGTCTAAGCAATGTAATCAACTTTCATCCTTTCATTTCTATTTTAACTTTTTTATAAAATCTTTCATAGAGGAAATAAGTTAGTAATATCAAATCTGGAAAATACTGATAATGGTTTTTTTAATATTAGGTATCGGCTGGTAAACTGGAAGTGATATACATAAGGAAACTGAACGGTGAGTAACGAGTGCTACATTAAAAATCGATTTAAAACGCGCTGTTGGTGGATATGGCCGTATTTAGCGCGTCCACGTATAACATTGTTTTATGATAGTGTTGGAAACGAAAATAAAAGTCAAAGGCATTAGTAAATACATAGTGGTTGTTTTCTGTAAATAATTAATCTTTTTTTAGTTGTTACCCATTGCCTTTGATTAGTTAATCACTTTCTGTTTATTTATTTGATATTGTTTATAAAGCTTATATTATTTTAATACATTTCTATTTACTAAATAATGTTATAATCTTACAGTGTGAACGAAAGTATGAAATAAATTTTATTTTAATAATTTATATTCGCAAAATCTCTCGAATTTGTCCAAGGATCAGATGCTATAAGGCACACCCAGAACAGTTTAGTTGAAGTAGGGCGAACTATATGGAAAAGGAGATACGAGATAAGGTGTGAGAAGAGTAATGTTGTTTAAAATCTTCTCAGACATCGAAGCTCTTAAATTGTGCCGATTGTAACAGAATACCCTTGCAAGAGCTGACAGATTGTAAATCTGCCCACTAAAATGTCCTTTATGGCCGTTTTCCAGTAGGCAACTAGGCAAGGATAACAATTAATTTTCTGGAAGCTCTGCTACAACATTATCTTTAAAGAGAAATATTTATTTTGTAATGTAATGAATTGCTTTGCTTTTTGCGACACTTATACAGGGAAGTTCATTTCATATGATTCTTAGAAAATATATCGTTAAGAGGACAATTTACGTAGAGTTTATAGGATTAATAATCTATTCGATTTATTTTTTAAGATTAAGATATATATTAAAATATACATTTTTTTGATATTACGTTCTTAGTTTTTTGTTTTTAAGATTATGATATATATTAAAATATACATTTTTAGTTCTTCTTCTTCTTTAGTTTTTTGTTCTACTTACAAATGTGATCAAAGAAAAAGAGAGTCGAAAAATCTGAATCTATAAAGAATACAAACATGGCATCGTAGATGATACGTTAATAACTACGTGAATGAAATATAATTTCTTAATTTTCAAAATATATTAGAAATTATCTAGATTAGTGTTCTCCAAATCAATACCTATAATATCCTTAATAGTGCTAGTTTTCAAAACTAAAACGAACAATATTAAGTTAATCAAACCAAATTCGCCTCTGTGCATCAACGTCATGCTTTGAATTTCAGGTTACGATGGTATAACACCATCCAAACTCCTCCCAGGACACTGCCCATTTTTAATTATTATACAGCAATTTTTTTGTTTCGCAGAGCATACATTATATTCTTAAGCCGTATTTTCTAAGAATTGCACATCCGTGTTGCGCGACATACATAGCACAATAACATAAGGAAACTTGGATGGTTAGTGAAAACGGCATGTTTCTACAAGTGTGATTGAGTGTTTACGTTCATAGCATGGATGTCATGAACAACGTAAATATATAAAATTCATTCGTTCAACTGCTGCGATGTACTACCGCGCTATGCGTGTCACGCATCCACGAATTCGTGATGTTTAGAAAACACGGCTTTACAACTAATAGAAGGTAGTTAGTTAAAAGTGACAATAAAAAAAGTACTTTCCGTTTTTTGATATCTTTTAAAATAACGCCGGGAAAAAAATAAAAACGAAAATCTCGGATACGCTGTACAGGTTAAGTCGTCGCATGAGAACCATAAGGTTCTAAGTAACATTTTATTCAAAACAAAGATTTCTATTAAAACTTACTGTGAATATTTCTCTGCATCTTTCTGGCTAGAAAAATTCACTATTGAATAAAAGAAGACGCCATAAACTTCATTTTCATATGATTATAAATATTTTTGCTACAATTTATGTTTTTCGTTACTCTTTGATATCACAAACTGAGGAGAATTTATTTTTGTTTTTTACCGTCTATTTAATAAATATAAGTTACTGAAATTTATATTGTATTTGCAATTTTTCATATTAAATTCTACTTTACAGAGGCATATGGTTCAAGGTACAAATGCAAAGGTTAGTTCATTTTCCAATAAGTGATACAATTTTGTACAAATTTAAACCAATCTATCATATTAGTCAAATACTGGATTACTTCATTCCATATAAAATTCATTCATGCATATAAAAATGGAACAAAAGTGATTTTTCTAGAGATTATAATCCTCAATTCGTTCTCCTCTAAAAAGCAGTACATTGTTACTTAGAACCATATAGTTCTCATGCGACGAAGTGTTAAGTTCATTTTATTGAAACCTAAAGGAGATTTTTTTTTACTACAAGTGTGTGAGGACTGAAAATACATTTCAAAATTGAAACAATCCCCCTTCAAAGCTTTACAGTTGTGAGTAGTTCATCCCCGGCTCGAATTATTTTGTATTTAACACTATCCTAACGACTTTCACTCATTATTAACACCCAAAAATTATCACATTGCAATAAGATAAATGAGAAATGTTATTTAAAAGAAATAAGTTTCATCACGTAACATTAAGAAGAAAATTGTATATGAAATTATAGGGTTATTTTCACGCGTTCTATACGTCCCTCAGAGATTGACCTCCTTCTCTGCAACGCAATGTATAAACACACACATTGTTGTATAATATAGGTATATTAGAATAAACTAATTATAAGTTTTTTTCAACAATGGAACTGTCCAGAAACCTAATATCTGCATAACAAGGGTAGAAGACACAACACAGTTTTTCTCAAAATTTCTTTCTAAATCATTTCTGCCCTTGAAAATATCCCATTGCTTAAACAATCTGTTTTGTTTGTGATACCGACACAATGGACAACGGATTGAAATTCAGCAATTAGTAATTTTATATTTCGACCTGTGAACTGGAAGAAACTATGAGTGGATTGGTCTTCTTGATCAACTGACCTCAGTCCATTTGATTTCTTTCGCTTGGGTCATTAGTCTAGAATCAGGCAACAATATACGTAAATAGCATGTACTTTTTGATTTTTTTATTAATATTAAGAGTATGCATGGTTATTAGATGTTTGCTTAATGCCAAAAATACTATTATCAGCGATGTAAAAAAAATATTTCATTGACGCATAGAAGAAAATTAGTTGTAAACAGCGTAATTATTTAATACGTATATATTTTAAATTAGTGCGGGTAAGGTGGGTAGAAAGAATAAAACTAAAGTTTCAATTATTTAATATGTCATTTAATTACTAGCATTCAGTATTTCCCAACTGTCTAGACCAGAAACAATAAAGGCTCTATCGTCTACCGTTTAGACGAACACCTCGTGCTAGGTGTTGTTAACATTTGATTTTTACATAAAACCAATAAGTCGAGGACGGCGGGTGCGGCATTGGTGGACGGAATATGCCAACCCTATGTAGCCTGAATCAATAAGAGCCTTGTTTATATCGAACAATATACTAAGAGTAGTATGCGCTGCCACTAGTATGGGTTTTTATGTCCTCTTTAGCAAGGCTGACTAAAGGCAGGTATATATCTAATTCTGATCACGTACATAAATGAAGCAGGTTGAGGACATACGAATGCTTCACATATACAGGGTGATCATTTTAAGTGCCTCACTCGATTTCACTACTTTACATCAAAAAAAAGTTATGGCCGAATAACTGAAAAATACAAAAATTTACACTGTATTAATGCTGAAATGAACATGTGATATTCCACTGATTATAAATGCGCATCACGTTCACTTCCGGTTTACCGGAAATCACCTACTTTTTATATTTTAAGTGATACACCCTGTATATTCAGCCCAATTTAAAGAAAATTTCTTACTGAATTCAGAAATGTATACATTATTTATCTTATATTTAAAATATTGGGATTTAAATTTAAAATAACACAAATATCTGTTTTAAAACCAATAAATTAATACAAATATTTAAATAATTTATTTATTTCAAAAAGTACATAATTCCATAAATTTTACTAACAACAAATGTTTGGAAACATTACAATTTTGCTGCAAACGGTGGCTGCAACGGTGATTGATCAAACTCTCTACATCTGTTTAAAATAATGGGGCTGTTAATTCTATTTCTTCTTGAATTTTTAATTCGATCAAACAACACGTTTGCCTCCGTTTGCACAAAATGATAATGTTTTCTGACAATATGTTGTAAATAAAATATACAGAATTACTTTAATTTTTGAAATAAATAAATTTTCAATGTTTTTATATTCATATATGACCTTGTTATAAAAGACATATTGTTGCTATTTTAAATTTAAACGTTAATATGTCAATAAATATGAAAGATAATAATAATATATTATATACTGTTGAATTCAGAAAGAAATTTTCTAAACTGAGCTCAATATACAGGGTGTAAGATTTAAAATGGAAATGTTGAGGTAATTTCCGCTTAAACCGGATGCAAAAAATATGTATGTGATACACATTTATAATGAGTGGACATGTCCATATCAGCGCTATTAATATCTATATTGTAAATTATTTTATTACTGTCAATTTTGCTACCCAAAATATCTATTTAAATCAAGTAAATAATACTTTACAACATATATGGAATATCTTTTCTTGTTATAATATAATTAATCTTGTATTTTATACTTCTAATTTCGACGTTAAAATAGTCAATATTTTTAGCAAAGAACTCTTGAAACACTAATAAAGTGTGTTTCAATAAGAGCGCAATATTTCAAGATTCAATAAATCATGGTTTTCTGTAGAAAATTATTGAAATATTTATTGAGTTATAATGTAGACATTTGGGAATTATGTATGGAACAACACATCTGGTAATTGGCCGCCACGGTTTTGCTGGCACATGCATAGTCTTTTGGCAAAATTTTGAATAACGGTGTTATATGGCGGTGTTTCGTTGATATAGCGTCTAATTTAGGCCCTTAATGCTTCGGTGGACACGGGCTTGTTTGCATAAACCTGTGACTTCAGATAACCCCACATCCAAAAGTCTAAAGGTGTTAAATCGCAAGAGCGTGGCGGCCAATTCTGGTCACCAAACCGAAAGATGACACGACCAGGAAAAGACTCGTGCACGACCGTCAATGTTTCACGGGGGTTTTGGCAAGTGACACCGTCCTGCTGAAACCACATGTCGTCGAGAGCAATATCTTCCAATTGAGGCACAAAAAACTGGGTTATCATAGCACGATAACGTTCGCCATTCACCGTTACTGCATTACTTGCCTCGTCTTCGAAAAAACGGCCCAATGATTTCTCCAGACCACAATGCACACCAAACCACTTTTGACACTTTGTCGACAAGACTATTGTATTCATAAATTAGTCAATTGGACTTTGTAGGCATGGAGAAGCAAATCTTTTAATTATAACGTAGTGTATAGTGAACTAGTTTAAAAGAGTATAATAATTATTATTTACCTCAAAAATTCTAAGTTTACGTACTTACAAATTTAATTTAAAAACTAATCTTTATCACAAAATATCAAGCCTTAATATTTAAAATAACATTTATTAAAGCTCCCATTTCTGTCATATTGTACCATTAATTTTTTTTCAGGTCATTAAACTAAGAGGCAAAATCCAATAACTTCCCGTCCATACATTTATCTCAAAGAAATAAATAATAATTGCAATGCCGAGACAGAACTTAAATTACGAAAGTTATGAAACGCTTAAAGACTGAAGAGATCTGCTCGAACGTCTGAAATTATATTACTACTGCTCATAAATTTTAATAAACAAGCTAAAAAAAACGGAGAATAAGTATACGGCCATATTGGAAATTTAGGTAATATAATCAATCATATAACAAGTGTGAGATAATTCCGAGAACACTTATTTTTAAATAAAATGCATCAGTGTCGATAGGGCTGCCAGATTTCCGATGGCGCACGGTGGTGCCAAACGGACATTTCTTTGCCAAAAATTTGTAACTTTGTCATTTTTAGCCCAGTTCTTATAAAATTTGGTAAGTGGACTAGGAAAGGATTAAAGTTTAATGTGAGCAATGAAAAGCCATTAATATATTTGTAATTTGCTTATTAAGAAATAACAGATATTAACCCCTTGAGCCGTAAATTTTGCTGAACCAGAAAATGATCAGATCAGAATTTCAAAATTCAAAATGGCTGATCCAATATGGCGGACTCAAAATCTAAAATTCATCAACTGTTATTTCAAACATACAAGTAAAGTTCGCAAAAAACCTTCTCGTGGTATTTCTGTCTTTGTTATTGTCGCTAACTTGACGAGGTTTGTCTATTATTAAGTTTAATTTATTACGGAAACTTTCCTGCACACGCTTTTCTTAGTTTCTTTTTATCTCTTATTTTGCTCAGTGATTGTAGACCACTTGTAGAATGGAGTTAGTTCTTCATATATCCTATAATCCAATTCCATAAACCTTATCCAAGCGTGTAAAATTGATAGCCCAAATCTGAATATATCCCATTTTTCTAGTTTTTGCTTTACTCGTGTAAGGTCGTTCATTTCTCTTGGCTTAGCTAGGCATACATTACACGTGGCATTCGATGGTGTATTTATTAAAAGACTTGAACCACTTTACCATCTATCATAGTGAAGTATAAGGTGTGCTTTTCAGAAAATTTTTTTTCATTTATCATTACGAAAGAAAGTGTTAATGCAAGTATTTGTGAATCAATTTCGCCGACAATACGCCTTGTTTTCTCGGGAGTTTCTTTTATGAACTTTATAAGAATTGGACGACAAAATGAACGCGGATTACCAAAGGTGATGGATTTTGCCAAATAATATCGCCATTAACAAGGTTAATGGCGATATTAACAAGAGATGATATTAACAAATTGGAATCCGATATTATTTGGCTCTCGCTTGACAAAATTTTTTATATTCGCTTTGCACAGAAGAACCATTAAATCCCCACTTACTCTATAAAATCCGTGTCATCAAGTAGATTAATGGAATTCAGCATTAGCTGATCTAAAATGATTGGAATTTTACCTGTGTCGGTTATCTCTACATTATCGGAATAATCCAACACCTTCTTATACATAGGAAAGAAATTAAGACCTATACTTATAATACAATTTCTGTGGTACTCATATTGTTGTTCTGTTAAATCCAAATCGAGCAAGATTTCTAGAGCTTCTTCGTTGGAATAAGTCATTACAGATGAATTTCCAGCTAATCTCTTTGAAGTATATCCAAGGTTTCCAGTGATATAAAACGTAATTTTTCAACGGTAGCTTCCTTTTTTACGTTATCATTAAATGTAACTGGATCTATAGTTAGTTTTGCAGACGATACGGCAATACTATTCCATGCAGATATATGGGGTGGCCTAAAACAAACTGCCGAAAATGATTTAAAAAAAAAATTGGTGAAATTACAGTTTACTTACCATAAATTGCAAAAAAACATTTTATCTACCTTTTAGTTCATATCTGCCATATAATTCATGGCCCTCTGGAGGTAGATGGTTGCACATCTATTCCAGAGGCTAAATCGATTAAATATTTGGGAATTACCTTGGACAGACATTTACGATGGGACCTACATATAAATAATATCACTAAAAAAATTAGAGGAATATTACCGCGCTTTAAATATCTCAAGATATTTTAGGGGAAATCATGCTTAAAAACAATATACTATGCGCTTATTCAGTTACAACTTTTTTATGGTATTATCAGTGTAAACGACAATCATCTGGAAAACTTAGGTACAACACAAAAATGGATTTTAAAAGTAATATTTAACAAAAACTCTAGGTACCCAAGTGATGATCTATATAAAGAATGTACCTACATGAATTAATAATACCAATCACATAAACTTTTCTAATAAGGCATCAAAAAGAAACAAATAACTTTAGAAAGGTGAATTACTCTGATTTATACCAAGCTATTTCAAATGTAGACGGGAGCTTTTTATCAGACATTGACAATGATGCGTTTTCAGAATTTTATGTTTATTTATATCCTTTACTTGACCAATATGTTCCAACATATAATAATAAAATTAAAAATCAATATCCTAAATGGTACACCACTGAAATTAAAAATAACATTTTATTAAAAAACAAGTAACGATCTTATTAAAAGCCAAGTAAAGATAGCCTATAATACAATGTGGAAAATAGCATATCAAATGATCCAAAGAATTTCTGGTCATATGTTCAAAATAAAAAAGGGTCTTCAAGAATACCTAGTAATTTATTATTTCTTCAATAAAAAAACAGAAAAAACCTTATTTCCCATTTTTATTTTTAGAGGACTTCCAGCCAGGTATATGGACAATTATTTATCCTACGTTTCGTCCGAGTTTTCGGACTTCTTCAAAGGTTAAAAGCTAAAAATAATGGTTTTACATAAGTTTTAAATTAGATTAGTGACAGAATATATATCTAAAAAAGTGTTTTCTTACCTAATATAAATTTTCTATTTTAATTTAGTTATATGGGCTGGTTTTATTTTTTTTTGTTTGGTAGGTATGTGTTGTAGTTTGACGAGTTAGACAGAGAATGATCAGTATTTGGTGTCGTCGTTGTGTGTTCTTTTTAAGAGTAGGTAATTATAACAGCTGATAGTATACTTATATTGATGGTCCGAGTGACAGAGTTATTGTAAACATTCTCATGATATTGGATAGCCGTTGAGAAGAGATTTTGCAGTTAGCACATATACAGGATGTATAAAAAATTGTTACTATTGTTATGTTATAATTACCTACTCTTAAAAAGAACACACAACGACGACACCAAATATTGATCATTCTCTGTCTAACTCGTCGAACTACAACACATACCTACCAAACAAAAAAAAAAACCAGCCCATATAATGAAATTAAAATAGAAAATTTATATTAGGTAAGAAAACACTTTTTTAGATATGTATTCTGTCACTAATCTAATTTAAAACTTATGTAAAACCATTATTTTTAGCTTTTAACCTTTGAAAAAGTCCGAAAACTCGGGCGAAACGTAGGATAAATAATTGTCCATATACCTGGCTGGAAGTCCTCTAAAAATAAAAATAGGAAATGAAGTTCTCTCTGTTTTTTATTGAAGAAATAATTTCTACTTTAACAGCCAACAACTTGTAAAATATCATCTAGTAATTTATATTTCAATAAAGCAAATTTTGATAATCCGACTACTATAGTGAACGACTTTGCCAATTATTTTAGTAGTGTTTATCTTCCTAAGTCTGAAGTTTCGGATGGAAATGAATATCTATTTCATACGAACTATCCCTGTGTTAACGTAGACTTATTTACTGAAAATAATATTAGAGATGATATAAAAAAGTTACCAAACAAAATGACCTCAGGCCACGATCTCATTCCATGTTTTGTTATAAAAGATTATCCGTCTGCTTTTGTTCCTCTCTTACTAATTATATTCAATATAATCCTCAATGAGGGTACATTTTCCCGCGTATAGAAATTAGCAAGAGTATGTCCAGTTTTAAAATGAGATTCCTCAGACAATATTAAACACTATCGTCTATGCTATATAACTTCGCCAAAGTCCTTGAAATATCACTATACGTTGAAATTAATCTACAGTTCAAACCATTTATATCACCCAGACAACACGGCTTTCTTGAAAAATGCTCAACAATTTCAAATCTTGCGATAGTTAATCAGTATATCTCAGAATCTATGGATCAGAGAGACCAAGTAGTTATAATTTACACAGATTTTTCGAAAGCCTTGGATCGAATTGCACATTACATTTTGCTAAATAAGTTACATAGTTATGAATTTAGTGACACACTGTGTCGCTTATTTACTTCTTATCTAAACGACAGAGCTCAATATGTCGTCTGTAACGGATATGATTCTGATATTTACCTTACAACGTCTGGGGTGCCGCAGGGGTCAAACCTAGGACCACTCTTATTTATCGTATTCATTAATGATGTTACGGAAATCCTAAACTGTAATAGCCTCCTCTTTGCTGATGATTTGACGTTATATGCCACTGTGGAAACACTTGATGACTGTGTAAACTTACAATTACAAATTGATACGGTAGAAGAATGGTGCAATGTAAATATATAGGATATAAGGAATTGTAGTTGTTTTTCCAACACGTCTGCACTCAAAGTTCTTTATTTTACGTTAGTTCGCTCTAAACATGAACACGGATCACTAATATGGTATCCTTATTATAACGTACACAAGAATTCTCTTGAAGGTGTCCAAAGGAGTTTTTTAGAATTTTTAGCTTTCAAAACTGACGGTATCTATCCTGATAGAGGATGCAATAATGTGTATTTTCTCTTCAGATTTGATGTTCCATCTCTGGAACATAGAAGAGTTATGCATAGTCTTTTATTTTTATATAAACTATTATACAATTTAATTGATTCGCCCGAATTATTTTCTCAAGTTAACTTCCTGGCTCCTAGACTTAACTTGCAGCAAGTCCACATGTTTTACCTCGCGAGTAGTAGAACAAATATTCTCATAAAGCCTCCTATGCATATTGTGTGTCAGAATTTTAATGAAATTTCTCATTTATGTGATATTAATCCTTCGGTACAATTTTGCAAATATCAAAAGGTTATTATTTATATAAATAATAAATTCAGGAATTAATTATATCCATGTAATTTCATCTGATCAGTATTCATGTGTTTTTTCTAATTTTGTTTCATCTGGTGCCTAGTTGTTTTTCTTTTTATTTCTTTGTATATTTAAATACTATTATATGTTTTTTTATATATAATTATTAGTTATCTAGTTATTATGTTCTACACATTTAAATTAAAATATTTTGTATATGTTATAATTAGTATTACAACTCTACTTAATTACTTTGTCTTGTAACTTGATCGCTTCTGTTGGACAATTAAAATAAATAAATAAAAATAAATAAAATATAAAAGAGATAAAAATATACAGGGTGGGGCAATAGTGCGTCCGACTTCGATATGTCAAGTTCTATGATAGCTGCAAACTTGATTTAAAAATATAAATAAACTAGACAAAAAGTCTATAATCGGAAATCATTTTCAAATATACAGGATGAGTGAGCCAAGACGATTCTACAGGGTCAACTAACATTTTTTTAATGGAATGCTATGTATATTATAACATTTTTTGAAACTTTTTTGTGGCCTCCTTCCACTCCTCTATTATTAATGACTCACTCCCAACCATTTGGATGTAATGATTTTTTTTGTTGAAATTGTGCCATTTACACGTGTATATTAAAAAAATCACTAGTCACAATTATCGATTTTAAGAAAAAAATATGTTAGTACCAGTTATGAGATATCTGTGTGATGACACTCAGCCATTTTTACTTCCTTAAAGTATATAGGGTGGCCAAAAATAATTTTTAAATTTACAACTATTAGAACTGAATTTTCTCAATTTTTTCAAATGGAACACCCTGTATATTTTGGACGATGTGATGTAGAGTTAAAAAAACGAACATTGTTTGTACGTACATCCCTATGGCTATTTGTAATCATTTTCGATTCATTGAACAATAACTGAAAATTCAGCAATACATTTTTTTTTGTAATTCAAGAGAAGATGTTATAAAAAGTGCTCCACATGTTGCCCATTTTGATTGACACACACTTCTATGCATCCTTAGAATGAGGTTCTACTGTTCATAAAATTGCCAGAGTGATACTTCTAAAAGCATTTATTATCCTTTCCGTCAAATTTTGGATTATTGTTGATGTGATGTTTTTATGGGCATCATGTAACATGCTTATTATAATACCTTCTATTGAATTATTGGGAAGAAAACCCTCATTTTTAATTTTTATTGCTGAATTTTGCAGTTATTGTTCAATAAATTGAAAATGGTCACAAATAGCCATAGGAATGTACGTACAAACAATTTTCGTTCTTCAATCCTACATATACAGGGTGTTTTATTTAAAAAAAATGGAGAAAATTTAGTTCAAAAAGCTGTAAATTTAAAAAATCCATTTTGGCCACCCTGTGTGCTTTTAGGAAGTGAAAATGGCTGAGTGTCATTACACAGTTTCATAACTGGTACTAATATATTTTTTCTTAAAATCGATAGTTGTGATTTTAGTGACATTTTTAATATACACGTGTAAATGGTACAATTTTAACAAAAAAAATCATTACATCCAAGTGGTTGGGAGAAAGTTAATAATAATACAGGAATGGAAGGAGACCACAAAGAGGTTTCAAAAAATGTTCTGATATACATGACATTTCATTTAAAAAAATGTTACTTGACCCTGTAGAATCGTCTTGGCTCATCCTGTATATTCGAAAACAATTTCCGGTTATAGACCTTTTGTCTAGTTTACTAATGCTTTTATATCGAGTTTCCAGTTATCACAGAACTCGAGATATCGAAGTCGGACGCATTATTGTCCCACCCTGTATACTGTTTACAAGAATTCAAACGATTAAGAGCCGCAATAAAAACTCAAATAAACTCTGCTTATGAAAATTACAAATTCGGTGACAGTTGATCCATCAAACTTCTGTTCTCATATAGAAAATAAAAATTATACAACTAGAATTCCAGGTTTATTGGTACATGAGGATATTACGTATGGTAATTCCAATTCCATAGTTATTATGGTGATTTTTTTCAGCAGTATTTACATTCTTTCTGATGAATAAAAAAAATATGTTCTTTATAATAATGTGTTAAGCGTTAATACTGACAATTTAACTGAGCATAAAATTCTATAGAGACTTAAAAATAAAATGAAGTCAGGTCATGACAAGATTCCATCTTTTTTTGTTAGAGACTGTTCACATGTGTTGGCGCAACCACATAGTGAATCTCCATCTGATATTAGCAATTACAGAGCCATTGCAATTCACTGTAGTTTTGCTAAAGTCTTCAAGATAGCATTGTATACTCGCATCTATCCTTCCGTAAAAATGTTGTATTACCGGATCAACAATGTTTTATTGAATAAATATAGTTTAAAAAAAAAAAAACACGCTTTTAAAGACATTAAACAAAAAGTGAAAAAAATTATTAATATAAATGAAAACAAAATGAACGAAAAAACAGTAATTGTGAAAAAAGCGGTCTGTATACGAAAAAACACAGCTCCCTTTAGTCTTAATTAAAAATTTTCTTTGATTAAAAAAAATTTTTCATTTAGAAAGCGTTTTTAAAAATTTAAAACATTACCAAGAAAAAAAATTTTTTCAGCCATAGACGAGTTGAACTCGCCCGAGGCCGTCTTACTTGCCCCCGGCCTCAGAACGACCAGGAGGAAGGCAGGAAGACGTTGGTAAAAAAAAGTAAAAATTAAAACGATCTACTGTCTCCAACTTATCTATCTTAAATTAGTATATGTCGAAAGTACTCGATGTTCAAGGACAGGTAGACGTGATATACACTGATTTCTCGCATAGATCATGAGATACTTTTAGGAAAATTGAATTTGTTCGGGTTTAGCTGTCACCTTAAGAATTTCCTTAGGTAAAATTTAGACAACAGAAAACAGTATTTAATGTATAATGAATATGAGTAAACAATATATAGCAACATCAGCTGTACTGCAAGGTTCCAATCTTAGCCAGTTACTTTTTCTGTTGTTTATAAATGACATCTCTACATTGTTAAACTGTGAAATATTGTTATTGCCTGATGATCTGAAGTTTTTTGCCAAAATAAATAGCGAAAATGATTGTGAGGAACTTCAGATACAGTTACTCTTTCACAACACATAGGACAAGTTACATCATCTGCCTTAAAAATGCAAGGTTTTTTTATTAGAAATTGTAGTTCATTCTCTAACGAGGTTGTTCTAAGGATATTGCATTACTCATACGTACGATCAAAACTAGAGTACTGTTCATTAGTCTGGTACCCTCACTATACTTGCCACAAAAACTAATGAAATCATACAACGTAGGTTTCTTTAATTCTTATTCCTAAAAATTGATGGTTTTTATCCAGAAAGAGGCTATCAGCACTCATTACTACTTATAAGTTTAATTTTACGTCATTGGAATTTCGACATATAACAAATAGTCTAAAAATCTTGTTTAATCTATTTAGCAACAAACATGACTGTTCGTTGCTTTAAGGCATGTTTTCGTTTCAAATACCTCGAATAACCTCACACCAGAATCTCACCCTTTACTGTGAATTGGCTAGACCTAATGTTCTTCTTAAGTCTCCTGTACATGTGATGTCCAGAAATTTTAATGAGATCTCAAATATGTGCAATAATAATTGCAGCACCCTTTCTGAAATTATTAATGCTTCCAGTAGTAGGTTTAACACTCATTGTCAGTTTAACAATCAACATTAGTTCTTGTTGTTCAGTAATTGGATTTTTTGATCTTACAACAGCAGTTTGAAAATCCACAAGTGTTTAAGCTGCAACAAAACTTAATGTCTTATTGAATGAAAATCCTGATTTTGCGCAACTACTCCATATTAAGCAGTGCCTGCCTATGTGACGGAAATTCCACAAGCGATCTCCAGCAGTACTATGTGTATGCGAATATTGCATCTTTGTATGTAGACCGTTCATTTTCCAAATACGGTGCGATATTCATAGAGAAGCGTACACGTTTAAAGGAGAGTACTGTAGAAGGCATGTAAATAATGTAGGTGTTTGGGCAGACTCAAAATTTCTCTTTTATTCATTTATTTAACGTTGGTCTATTTCCGCTACCAGGGCCAAGTACCGACACCAGGAGACGAACTACTTCCAACCTGTAAATTTTGTTGAATCTCTTCTCTATCGTAGGGATTTTATACTTGCCTAACATTTAATAGACAAAGGATCAATTGCTTTTCATCTCTTCCGAAGGATGATATTTCGCCTACACAACCCTCGCCTAAGATTGCATAGCTTCTGCTTATAAGCATATCTACAAACCGCTAGAAGACGAGACGAGGTCATCGATTTCACTTGAATTGTCATCAAATTACTGACTGCGACTACCGCTGCTAAATTTTCGTATCGAAATATGAGTATGTTAAGGCAAATCTTCGCTCGCCCTAGGTTGAATCTTTACTTTAAACGAAATAAGACATGAGTAAATCTGTTTAATTATTTTTATTCAAGTTGGTTATTTCATACAACTACGGTAATGCCACTGAAATTAACCAAAATTTCGGCTCTAGGTTACTTTACGCAACGACATTCGAGTGAATTGGTATCACCAGTTTATAGGACGTGCAATAATTGCTAGTCCTACAGATAGTTTCGAAAATTCGTTAATTCTATAACTAAAAATCGATAAAAAAAATGTCATGTGTCTACTTATAGTTTCTAGAATGACTGTACAAAGAACTGTATGTAGGAGCAATCGTATCAATGGATAAACATTGCAAAGGTAAAGTCTGGATAAAGGATCGGAGCTTTACTGTAGACAGATGAAATGTAGGATTAACTGAATCCGTTTTACCGACATGGCGGTAAGTTAAATTTAGTTTTCACTATATTGCCCGTGAAAGGTTCATGGGCTTGCTCTCTGATAAGTACAGTTCAACTAAATAAAAAATAAAATAATACGTATGTTGCACATAATATACTGAGGTGGGCAAAAATAACGAATAATTGCTGTAACCTTACCAGTAGAATTTTTTTGACAAAAAAGTATACAGGGGTGTAGCGATTTTTACATTTGGGCACATGTGGGTCCACTTACATTCATTTATGTATCCAGAGGTGTAGCGATTTTTATACTTGCGCACATATTAGTCCACTTACATTCATTTTGTTGGGAGTTTTTGAGATATGACGTCAATAACTTTTTTTCCATAGCATCCATTGGGTAACCGGTATAAATAGCGACAGTTTTAATAAAAAGCTGTAAAATTTTTAATTAGGAGAAGAATTTTATTTATATGGTATTTATGAACGTACAAACTGCAACATAAATTATATTTTAACCAAATTTAATTAAACTGATTCATCAAAAAAAATAATAATAATAATAAACACGACTCAGTTTACTTATACGTTAAGCTTGAGACCAGGGTGTCTCGGATTCGAATCCTGGCTAGTCATGGATATATAGTGGCGAGATGGTGGCACAGTTGGCTAGAACATTGTTGTATGACAGAACACGGCTAGTCATTGTTTGTCTTTCTTGCGTTCGAGTCTCAACTGCGGCATCTGGCAAATGTCGGAGGGAATGGTGACTGTTTTTGTTTTTGGGAGTGCGTACATTGATCACACTGGTAATTTACATTTGCTGATGACTGACTGCTTTGACCCTGGCCGTTGCTCACGATTTGCGACCCCATGCGGTAGCAATAGAGTTAGGATTAACAGAGTCTTAATCAATCAATGTTTCCAACTTATACACTAGTAAACTGGCAAATTTGATTCTCTCTGAAGACTAAATGTTTTGGCCCAGGCTTCTTGCTAACGATTTGAGACCCCTTGCGGTAGTAATAAAGTCAGTATTAACACTCTGTCATTAAGATTTTTGTGTTGAACTCAGACGCTAGGAATTTACATTGCTCTGATGATCACTGTTCCGACCCCTCTTGATTGATAATGATTTAAGACCCCTTGCGGTAGCAAATAACCTGGAACTAGCAGTATGTCACTCAGACATTGTATCGAATTTAGTAAGGTCATAAACTCCGCTCTTAAAGGCACAGCTATTCACATCCTGTAACCGCGTATATAAGGCACTCCTCAACAAGCCGGCTCTAAAACAAATTTAAGTAATTTTGTTTTAGAGTAAACTTGGCTCGTAGTTTTCCTTTCCGCTAGTAGTATTTTTATATTTCCGCAATCATTAAACGTACATCGATACTATAAAACACGCTTATTTCTATTTGGGTTTATGGCAATAGGTCTTGTTTGAAACAAACATAAATATTCCGTTATTTTTAACAAATATTTTTATATTGCCATATGCCATTATTTTGCTAACTGTTATTTACAGATTTATTTTAATAAAAACATTTGTAGTAAAATTGTCAGTGTTCTATTTTTATTTCTGGTTTACTTTATATAGACCTCTGGATTTTTCCGTTTCACTCAGTTATCCGAGACTCTATTATCTGCTAATAGGGAAAAGTGCTGTTCCTGCACTCTAAAGAGGAACTGGCGCCCGAGAGAACCGCAAACCGCACACCATTTTAGTACCGTAGTACGAGAGTCACTAGTGACGTCTTTTTCTGTGAAAGAAAAAAAACTGGTCACAAAGTATGTGAATTATTTCGGCGCCTGACGGCAGGTCCTGCAGTTGATATTAGGAACCTTTATACGCCAAACGCGACTACGGTAGACCAAGGTGTTGATAACACCATCCTGGCAGGCCATAATAAATCCCTCGATCTTCGACTTAAACCGGGCTGATCTTAGAAAAACAAGTGCCAAACTGATCGATAAATCCAGTCATTCTATGTGCTTATAGAAGACACCACGCTGGGATTTATTGACGAGCTGCCAAAACGGTTTTTTCTGTTCAGTAGCTCTGATTCGGACTTTCAGATGATTTGGCCGTAGAAAGTGAATGACTCTACATCAGCATCTCACCGACCTCCTCGCCTGGTGTCGAATGCGACACCGAGTTTATCTTTTGCCCTTTTTTTTGCCTTAAACAATCCTGCGCCCACTTCTGCACTTTGAAGATGTTTTACAAACCGCAAGAGGGATTAGAGCTCAGATTACATGTCTTACTCAGTACTACTCTGCCATGAGTAAAACTGCTGCCCCTTAGTTGAGCAAAACAAATCCTCGGTATTTAAATAGGAAAACCGTAGAGGTCGTTGAATATTAGTTTTGCCTGTAATTTCGCTTACTAAATCTGCATATGAATTAGAATCAGATTGTTGTTTTACTTTTTGGTTATGAATTAAGAAAAGTTTAATAGCGATTTACAAAATATTGGTAATCTAATGAAAATGCCGTTATTCCCCAAAAGGAGCATTATACGCATTCAGTTTGTCGTTGTTTATGGAACTGTAATTTACTCAACGACGACAGGAACTTAGATGTTTGGGAAAATGCATATAGTTTGTAAAATGATCATAGTTTAGTTTGCAAATTTTGATATAGTCAAAAACTTCCTAGCGAGTTTTGATATATATGTAAACGTAACAACAAATTATAAAATAAATTAATACTTGGTGTTTTGCTTTAGTTATACGTAATATAAAATTTTAAACTAATAACTAAATAAGTAATGTGGGCATCACATAGTGTACTTAATTAATTCTTTAGCATACACGGAAAAAGTGTTGTCATAAATATTACAATTGTATGGACTTTTACTACAAATTACGATACAAATGGGGACAACAACAAAAGGTATTAAATTTCAAGAAGAAATTGTATTAAAATTAAATTACAAATTATTATACTATTTGCAACATAAAATTGTAAAAATTTTATGACGTACTTACCACCAAAATTCTTATTTTGTAGTTAAATTATGCTTCAGACAGTTATTGGTGTAGCTGGATTTTATATGGATCAAACTTGTATCTGTTCAAAATCCGGTGTACAATCGAAGAGGAGAAACCTGAAGTAGCATCTATTTGACAAACAGATTGATTTGAGTCTAGATACACATGACTCAATACTGCAACATCTCCTGCTTCGTTTTGTGGTATAACTTTTTTTGTTCTAAACTAAACCAGACACTTAAAATTTAATAACAAGATGACGCACATAAACATCCGACACATTTTTATCAGGATTAAACCTAGCTTCAATTTATACTAAATTTCCTTGCATTTCACCATCCAGAAACATTTTTTAAATTCTTTCTTGTACGCTGTAAATGACTATTGTCGAAATACAGTAGAATACGAATAGTAATAGAATGATTCGTATCTTTTTTGGCGAAAAAAATGTAGTTACTCATGATAAAAACCCAGATGATAAGAACACGGAATACGTGCAAATGACAAAAAAAATAAACGAAACATTCTGTGCGGGGTTATTTCAGTCTAGAAGTATACCATGCAAAACCAGCTAATTTATTTTGTTGTCTCATATAACTGACAATCATAATAACTCAGAAATTTGCGAAAATTAAAAGTAATTTAAATTCATAATTCAATTATTAATTCAGGACCACATTGGGACCTTTCTTATCATCCCATTTTATTGCTTTTAGCCTTAAAAAAGCAGGTTCTAAAAAACTGGCTTTTCCATATTTCTTCCTGTAACTCAGCAAAAAAATAAAGATATTTAAACGGTTTTCAGTTCTCAATTCTAAATAAAATTATCTTTAATTGGAGGTCCTGGAAAAGGATATATTGCCATTTAAGATTTTATGGATAGGGTGGTTGCACTTTTTATAATAAAATTTACATAGATGTTTATATATTTATGTAATTAAAAGATTGTAGCTAAAATTTTATAATTTTTTATGAAAATTATGTACAAATCCTCAATGGAAAATTAAAAATCAAATATACCAAAACCAGTTAAATAAACACATATTTCATCAACGAGGTGCCGACTAAAAAAGTTTCTAAATGAAATTATATAAAAATAACTCTTAAAGTATATCTACATAAAAGTACTGGAGGATATATTTCACGGATTAACATTAATAATTCTGATCTTATAAAAATTTGCTTAGTATCACAAAACACTTTTACATGCTTTCTACGTAATGTACCCAATTTAGCCACGAAAAATTTAAATTATGTTTCAACCTCATTCAATTCAGCAGTTCGCATAGAACTTCTTGCCAAATTTAATTTTGCAAATGCGAATTTGGAATAATATTACTACAATTTTATTCCCAGATCCACTTTTATGTTAACTACGGAATTATAGTGAAATGGTAAATACAGCTTAAGCTCTCAATAAATAAATGCAGAATGTCAACCGAAACCATTTAACGACACTAAAGATAATTGAATGAGAGTGTTCAATAAAAGCATTTTCGTCTAATTCCATTTGCTCTTAATACAATTTGAAAAAGTGAATGGCTCAATGCTTTTATCACGAACGTGCTATCATATAGAACACATAGTCGTTCATCGAACCAAATTTATATTCACTTGCAATTCCACACATATATGTAATATTAACTTTTTCTCAAATGTCCATCTTGCAGGCTCACCTAGAATATACAGGGCGTCCCGACAAATGTTGAGGAGTGATTTCTCTTTTTAAAAAAAGCAAAAGACAAGAATACCGTTTTTTCCCTAAAAAGCTTCCTAAGCGCTCTACGATGCATTACAAGTATAACATTAAATAGGATTTTTAAATAATTACTGGAGTCCTCATTTATATTCCATTTTTCAGAGTCGGCACTTATAAAATAACTACATATATATATATATTAATAAATAAGCTATATAAAAATTCATCCGGTGTGTTTATTTATATATCTGTAACATATTCAACTAGTGGAACCAGGATAGAGCCAGAGATATGCGCTACTGTGCAGGAATTAAGGACTTTCCCGTATACAACTATATGAAACTTGGCAGTTTGTCCGCTTGTGATGTTGGTGTTCCTAGTAGTAGTTTAGTCATCGTAGCAATCTAAAACTGTACTGGTAAAATGCTCTTAGCAATGGTGCCGTAATTACCATTTGTGCATAAACTACAAAAAGATTAAGAACATAATGACAACAACAGAGATTTCTAAAAAAAAATATTAAAATAATTATTCCGTATTACATAAGCATCCTTTCAGACCTAACAGGTATTGGAAGTGTTTGATTTATTAGGTGCGTTCTTGTTAACTGAGATCTCAGTTAATCTAAGTAGTTTTACGGTTACGGAGGCGACATTAAATGAAATTATGCTTCTAATTATACAGTGTAACCGCAAAACAACTTTAGATTAGCTGAGATTATTTTATCTACATAAAACTTTTATACTAGCGCAATCATATAAAAATGATAGCATAAGATATAAAAACTATAGGTATTTATAATTGTTATCATGTTAGGTTTGAAAGGATGCTTATGTAATACCCAATAATTATTTTATTAATTTTCCTAGAAATGCATAAATACGAAGGAAATAAAATGCCATACTTTGTAAAACAATAGAGATGAATCACATAATCTGTGTACTCCATGCAATCGACGTTACGTATATTTGATACACTCCGTGATTGTGAAAGATATTTAAATTCGGCTATGCATCGACAAAATATTGCAGATACAGTTATAAAAGAGGATTTTTTTAGGATTTGTGTGTCATATTCTGTGTATACAGTTTTCCTTTACCTAGCAGCCATACATTGTGTAAAACATATATACCAATTTGGATTAGAGGACGTACGAAATAAATTTTTGTGGGTGACAGTGCATGAAACAACTGACTGTCGATGTAATAAGGTTGTTAATGTTATACTGAAAATTTTAAAAGTTCAAAAGGCTTTGTCTCTATTAGAAAGCAAAAGTTGGGCTATGAACAATAAACTAAAAAATGTTTTGAACAGGAACCTGAGATACAAAACAATGTGCGTAAAATTCATGAAAATTATCTGCGCGGTTTGTCAGTGCCTGACCATGTGAACTATTTAGAATTTGCACCATTATCCTCGGTAGATATAGAACGTTCATTTTCCTTGTACAACGTATGTACAGACCGAATCGCTCAAATTTAACAGCGACGAATGCAGAACGAGTATTAGTTGTGACGTGACCATGTATGCTAATACGATAGCGGACTTCAGTCATTGTGAATAATACATTGTATCAAGCGGTATGTATTTCATTATTCGTTTTATACTTTTGCTTTTATTTGTCTACGTATCTTCTTTTGTCTATCATATGAGGTAGAGCTGGGCAAAATACATAGGAAAAATGTATTTTCGATACAAAATACAAAATACATTTAAGATGCGTATTTTCGTTACAAAATGCAAAATACATTTAAGATGCGTATTTTCGTTACAAAATACAGAATACGTAAAGATCTCATTGTATCAAAAAACGTTTTGAAAATTTATTGCAATACAAATACATAAGGTAGAAAAAAATTTAAGTGATTTATTATATCAAAGTATTATTTACAAAATATGTCTATTCGCTCTCATAAGTACCAATTTTTTAAACATGCTATCACTTAAAGAGTTTCTTCTGGGATTATTTATGAATGAGGCGAAATAGTCTACCGGTCATTAAGTCTACTGAATGGACGACCTAATCGTGCGGAGCATAGAGACACTTACCTTTCACATTGGCGTCGTTGAGATTAAACAGGTGATGAGATTAGAGTAACACACATTTTATTGTTTTTTTGAGTATGTATTTTGTATTTTGAAAATACATATTTGTGGAAAAATGTATTTTCAATACAAAATACCAAATATATTTCAGTTGGGTACTTTCGATACAAAATATACAATACAAATTGTATCGAAAATACGTATTTTCAATACTTGCATCGAAAATATGCCCAGCTCTGATATGAGGCAGTAGTAGCTACTGGTCCTGGCGAGTATCCTGACCTTGAAAATTACTCAGTGATCGTGGAATTACCGACCTCAAATTTGGCAGAAAAATTGTTTACATAGTAGCTACATACACGAAAAGTTTCATCAAAACTAACCAGAGGCGTCCGAGTTAGGCGGGTTGGGGTGACAAAATCTGACATAAGGAAATTATTTACAACCGAACAGATTTTTGTTTAAAACTGTTGGCCCCTTCAGTTTTTTTCGTCCATCGTACCATTCACGAGTAAAGATTAAAAAATCTTCGGAATGACATGAGCGAATCGAGAATTATTTTGCTTTAATTACGTTTTTTTATCATAATTCGTCGATATTCGTCCAGAAATGCAATAAAATATTTAAATTCCTGTGTCACTTAAAATTCTTATTGTCAAATTTGGGAAATTCCTCCATTAGGATATATATTACATATATATATATATATATATATATATATATATATATATATAAAAAACAATGATTCAACGGGTACGCCCGCTTAAAGAAAAATTGCACGGTGGAAAATGCAAAAATTGCAAATGGCAGAAAGATGCAAACCGTGGACACGTGTTTCTGACTAATTGGTCTTCATCAGCATGGTGTAGCTGAGTTAAAATGATGAACAAAACTCAAAAAAGACACTAAAGGAAAACCACTGACAGGGAGCCAGTCGCACCTTTGTGGCTTCCACTTGGATGGCTCCGGTATGGGAGCGTCGTCCAAGCATCGCACACGCGGGCAACTATAGCAACCTGCGTGGGATTCCGGACCCAGGAAAATGAATATGAACAGAAAGGAGTTAGACGCGGGTTTAATCACATTACAGTAAAAAAAACAATGATTCAACGGGTACGCCCGCATAAAGAAAAATTGCACGGTGGAAAATGCAAAAATTGCAAATGGCAGAAAGATGCAAACCGTGGACACGTGTTTCTGACTAATTGGTCTTCATCAGCACGGTGTAGCTGAGTTAAAATGATGAACAAAACTCAAAAAAGACACTAAAGGAAAACCACTGACAGGGAGCCAGTCGCACCTTTGTGGCTTCCACTTGGATGGCTCCGGTATGGGAGCGTCGTCCAAGCATCGCACACGCGAGCAACTATAGCAACCTGCGTGGGATTCCCGACCCAGGGAAAATGAATATGAACAGAGGAAAGGAGTTAGACGCGGGTTTAATTACATTACAGTAAAAAAAACAATGATTCAACGGGTACGCCCGCATAAAGAAAATTGCACGGTGGAAAATGCAAAAATTGCAAATGGCAGAAAGATGCAAACCGTGGACACGTGTTTCTGACTAACTGGTCTTCATCAGCACGGTGTAGCTGAGTTAAAATGATGAACAAAACTCAAAAAAAGACACTAAAGGAAAACCACTGACAGAGCCAGTCGCACCTTTGTGGCTTCCACTTGGATAGGCTCCGGTATGGGAGCGTCGTCCAAGCATCACACGCGGGCGCTATAGCAACCTGCTGGGATTCCGGACCCAGGAAAATGAATATGAACAGAGAAAGGAGTTAGACGCGGGTTTAATTACATTATAGTAAAAAAAACAATGATTCAACGGGTACGCCCGCATAACGAAAATTGCACGGTGGAAAATGCAAAAATGGAAGCCAGAAAGATGCGACCGGCCCTGGCACGTGGTTTCTTCCTTTAGTGTCTTCATTTTGTTCAGCACTGTAGCTGAGTTAAAAATGATGGACAAAACTCAAAAAAGACACTAAAGGAAAACCACTGACAGGGAGCAAGTCGCACCTTTGCGGCTTCCACTTGGATGGCTCTGGTATGAGAGCGTCGCCCAAGCATCGCACACGCGGGCAACTATAGCAACCTGCGTGGGATTCCGGACCCAGGAAAAATGCATATGAACAGAGAAAGGAGTTAGACGCGGGTTTAATTATATTATAGTAAAAAAAACAATGATTCAACGGGTACGCCCGCGTCAATGCATTGCAAAGGTGCGACAACGGTCCCTGTCAGTGGTTTTCCTTTAGTGTCCTTTTTGAGTTTTGTCCATCATTTTAACTCAGCTGCACCGTGCTGATGAAGACCAATTAGTTAGAAACACGTGTCCACGGTTTGCCTTCCTACTTTGCAATTTTGCATTTTCCACCGTAACTTTTCTTATGCGGGCGTACCTTGCTGAATCATGGTTTTTTTTTACTATATACACATATATATATATATATATATATATATATATATATATATATATATATATATATATATATATATATATATATGCATATATATATATATATATATATATATATATATACATATGTATATATATATATATATATATATATATATATATATATATATATATATATATATATATATATATATATATGTATATATAATTATTTAAATATTTTCATATGTTTTCATAGACGACCTTGTTTTACAACACATATTGGTGTTATTTTAAATTTAAACCACAATATCTTATTAAATATGAAGGACTACGATAATATGTGATATACTGCTAAATTCATATAGAAATTTTCTTTAAATTGTCTTTAATATACAGGGTGCATCGCATAAAATAAAAGAGATGAAGTAATATACGGTTAAACCGGAAGTGAAATATATGAATGTGATACTTATTTATAATCACTAAAGTATCATATGTTCATTTCAGCATTAATATACAGGCTGTTAATTTTTGTATTTTTCAGGTTTTGCCATAACTTTTTTATTTTATGTCAGTTGTTTCTCTTTTCGAATTTGGATTCGTCAGAAAAAATACATAAGTATAGTTTTTGAATTTTTTTCCAAGGTGAAAAATTAAAGAATGAAATCGAGTAAGGCACTTAAAATGATCACCCTATATATACGGCTGTCAGATTTAACAATAGAAAAAGAAGGAGATAGGTTATAGAGATATGTGAGTATAAGTATTTATGTAAGAGAAAAGTTTTTAGACCGGCTGATTAATAATTGGAAAATTTTGTTGGGCAAGGGACCTGAGAAAAACTACTTTTACAACTTTCCGACATTTCGGTAAATTTTATTACCATCTTCAGGTCACTATAATATATAACATTTTGATGTATGTATAAAATTTGTAAAAATGTAAAATTAAGAAATATTTAAATAACATAGCATGTGGAACAAACAATAAAAAGAAAAATAAATAAATAAACGGATATATGCACCTACATACATACCAAAGATTATAAATCTTTGTACATACACAAAACACGTGCACATTCATATAAATAGATATTAAACATCACAATATATTAACAATAATTAAAAATATTTAAATATACTTTTTTTAGGACATCTCAATATATATATATATATATATATATATATATATATATATATATATATATATATATATATATATATATATATATATATATATATATATATATATATATATATATATATATATATATATATATATATATATTTATATGTATATATATATATATATATATATATATATATATATATATATATTATATATATATATATGTATATATATATATATATATATATATATATATATATATATATATATATATATATATATATATATATATACATATATATATATATATATATATATATATATATATATATATATATAAGTACAGGGAAATAGCTAGACGCGGGTTAGTTAAACAGAATCAAAAAATCTAGAAATAAATCGGGTATTCCCGCATAAAGAAAAAAATTGCAAGGTGGAAAAATGCAAAATTGCAAATGGCAGAAAGATGCAAACCGTGGACACGTGTTTCTGACTAATTGGTCTTCATCAGCACGGTGTAGCTGAGTTAAAATGATTGGCAAAATCAGAAAAGACACTAAAGGGAAAACCACTGACAGATAGCCAGTTGCAACCTTTGTGGCTTCCACCTGGAAGACTCTGGTATGAGAGCGACATCCAAGTTTCGCAACGTGGCGACTATAGCCAGCTGCGTGGGATTCCGGACCCAGGAATGAATATAAGTACAGGGAAATAGCTAGACGCGGGTTAGTTACGAACAGTAAAAATCTAGAAATAAATCGGGTATTCCCGCATAAAGAAAAAAATTGCAAGGTGGAAAAATGCAAAATTGCAAATGGCAGAAAGATGCAAACCGTGGACACGTGTTTCTGACTAATTGGTCTTCATCAGCACGGTGTAGCTGAGTTAAAATGATTGGCAAAACTCAGAAAAGACACTAAAGGGAAAACCACTGACAGACAGCCAGTCGCAACCTTTGTGGCTTCCACCTGGAAGACTCTGGTATGAGAGCGACATCCAAGTTTCGCAACGTGGCGACTATAGCCAGCTGCGTGGGATTCCGGACCCAGGAAAATGAATATAAGTACAGGGAAATAGCTAGACACGTGTCCACGGTTTGCATCTTCTGCCATTTGCAATTTTGCATTTTTCCACCTTGCAATTTTTTCTTTATGCGGGAATACCCGATTAATTTCTAGATTTTTACTGTTCGTAACTAACCCGCGTCGTGGGATTCCGGACCCAGGAAAATGAATAAGTACAGGGAAATAGCTAGACACGTGTCCACGGTTTGCATCTTTCTGCCATTTGCAATTTTGCATTTTTCCACCTTGCAATTTTTTCTTTATGCGGGAATACCCGATTAATTTCTAGATTTTTACTGTTCGTAACTAACCCGCGTCTAGCTATTTCCCTGTACTTATTCATTTTCCTGGGTCCGGAATCCCACGCAGCTGGCTATAGTCGCCACGTTGCGAAACTTGGATGTCGCTCTCATACCAGAGTCTTCCAGGTGGAAGCCACAAAGGTTGCGACTGGCTGTCTGTCAGTGGTTTTCCCTTTAGTGTCTTTTCTGAGTTTTGTCCATCATTTTAACTCAGCTACACCGTGCTGATGAAGACCAATTAGTCAGAAACACGTGTCCACGGTTTGCATCTTTCTGCCATTTGCAATTTTGCATTTTTCCACCTTGCAATTTTTTCTTTATGCGGGAATACCCGATTAATTTCTAGATTTTTACTGTTCGTAACTAACCCGCGTCTAGCTATTTCCCTGTACTTATTCATTTTCCTGGGTCCGGAATCCCACGCAGCTGGCTATAGTCGCCACGTTGCGAAACTTGGATGTCGCTCTCATACCAGAGTCTTCCAGGTGGAAGCCACAAAGGTTGCGACTGGCTGTCTGTCAGTGGTTTTCCCTTTAGTGTCTTTTCTGAGTTTTGTCCATCATTTTAACTCAGCTACACCGTGCTGATGAAGACCAATTAGTCAGAAACACGTGTCCACGGTTTGCATCTTTCTGCCATTTGCAATTTTGCATTTTTCCACCTTGCAATTTTTTCTTTATGCGGGAATACCCGATTAATTTCTAGATTTATATATATATATATATATATATATATATATATATATATATATATATATATATATATATATATATATATATATATATATATATATATATATATATATATATACTGGCTGTATGTCTAATGGCCTAATGCCAAAAAAAAAATCTCTATATATATATATATATATATATATATATATATATATATATATATATATATATATATATATATATATATATATATATATATATATATATATATATATATATATATATATATATATATATATATATATATATATATATATATACATATATAGGTTGAGGTTGAGTAGTTTAGGTTGGACTTTTACCTAAAATAATTTTTCTTTCGGAATAACCGATGCCTCCCAATACGGGGAGTCGTGCCGGCGAATTAATCTAAGCCACTCCCTACATCCGCAGGGCTAGTAGACTGTAGATACCAGAATCATGTGCCCCAAGCAGACGTCTCCATCTGCTTAGGGGATCACCAACATATGCATTTGGCCTGCCAACCACTCGGCTGATTTTTGGCAGGTCGGTATGGTTATTAGTTCCAATAGCAGCGTAGGCTTTGTCCCTCCGAATCCACCGATTATTAGGACGACCATCTTGACCGAGTAGCCTGGATACAGCACTTGGAGCTCGTACCGGATATCGCGATATTTGATTCGCTTTTCCTCCTCTTCAAGGTGATGTTTTTCTCGGCAGGGCTGAAAATCGATTGTGGCCGCTGAGGTCACCTAATCTACCCCTTTAGATTCTTTTCTTATGGGGTTATTTAAAATCCAAAGTCTATGTGAACCGACCTAACAACCTTAATGACTTAAAAGAAAGAATACGTCAGAAAATCTGATTAATCCCACCAGAAATTATTCACAATGTCGAACGAGAAATAATTATTTAAATTCAAAAATGCATTGAAGTAAACGGGCAATACATTGAACATGTATTAAATCTTTTAGACAGTTACTGCAGTAAATTATTTCTTCAATAAAAAACAGAAAAACTTATTTCCTATTTTTATTTAGAGAGGACTTCCAGCCAAGTATATGAACAATTTGTCCTACGTTTCGTCCGAGTTTTCGGACTTTTTCAAGAGTTAAAAGCTAAAAATAATTAAAAATAATGGTTTTACATAAGTCGTAAATTAGATTAGTGACAGAATGCATATCTAAAAAGTGTTTTCTTACCTAATATAAATTTCCTATTTTAATTTCACTGTATGGGTGGGTTTAATTTTGTTTTTCATCATTTTTTTTATTCGATGGGTATGTGATGTACGTGTAGTTCGACGAGTTAGGCAGAGAATGGTCAGTATTTGGTGTGGTCGTTGATGTGTTTCTTTTTAAGAGTAGGTAATTATAACAGCTGAAGTATATTTATGGTCCGAGTGACAGAGTTATTGTAAACATTCACATGATATTGGATAGGAGTTGAGAAGAGGTTTTGCAGTTAGCACATATACAGGATGTTTAAAAAAATTGTTACTATTGAATAAGATTGCGATATATGCTACTTAGATTTTCTATATCTGTTTGATAATTTACTGTTTTTTGTTGTTTTGTATTTCGGCCATTTCCAAAAACATGCGTTTTTTGGTATTTCTTTCTTTATGCAGTATGGTTGTATCCGGAAAGTTAAAACTGTGTGAATTATTTATGGCGTGTTCTGTTAATGCTGTGCTACATGAATAATTAGGAGTTGTTATGGAATTTCTAATTGACAATTTATGTTGATTTATACGTTTATTTAAATATTGTTGGGTTTGTCCAATGTAACACCTATCGCAATCTGAGCAATCAATTTTATAAATAACATGGGTTTGATTTAATTTCTCTATTGGATCTTTTAGTTTTGAATATAATTTATTTTTTATGCTATTATCATTTCTGTATGCTAATTGTATGTTATATTTACCTAATTCTTTCTGAACTTTTTCTGATACTTGTGGTATGTATGGTGCCGATATGTATATTTTGTTTTTATTTGGATTGTTTTGATTTCTGTCCTGGTTGGTGTTGTTAAATACGGGTCCAAAGCAGTTAGGTTGTAAATCTATGTCAACTTGATTTTTATTGCTTTTGTTATTTATTATATGTATTCTCTTTTGGATATACTTATTCATAAAAGGTGGCGGGTAGAAGTTATTTAAAAGAATGTTTTTGATTTTAATTATGTTTTCTTTGTGAAACAATTTATCTGATAGTAAAATGGCCCTGTCCACGAGGCTGTTTATAACGCTAATTTTGTATTTATTACTGGTTTTTGATTGGAAGTTGGTATATCGTCCCGAACTGATACTTTTTTGATACCAATTGGTTTTAATTCTACTGGTAGATCTAATTAAAGTCAGGTCTAAGAAGTTTATTTTATTTTCATTTTCTGTTTCTAATGTGTATTTTATTTTCCTGTGTTGTTCATTGAATTTCTGTAATATGTACTGTATTTCATTTTTATTAACGCATAGTAGACAATCGTCTACGTATCGTTTATAAAATGCAATTTTATTTGAAAGTGTCGGTATTAGTTGGTTTTCTAGATATTCCAGAGTTAAATTTGCACATACAGCTGAAAGTGGTTGGCCCATAGCTAGTCCTTCTGTTTGTTTATAAAAGGTTTTATTGAATGAGAAGTATGTTGAATTTAATATAAATTTTATGGTAGAGATAAATTCTTTTTCCTCTATGCTTGTAAATTGTTTGATATCATTCCATTTATTTTGTATGGCTTCTATTGTTAAGTCTATTGGTATATTTGTATATAGTGATGTAATATCAAGAGAGATTAATATATAGTTTTCCGGGATGTTGATTTCATCAACAAATTTTTTAACTCCCAGGAGTCTTTCAAGCTATAAATAGTTTTCCCTACTACATTTGTTAAGCTATTTGATAGAAATTTTGAAAGTTCGTAGTTCGGTGCTTGTACGCAGCTACATATTGGTCTCATTGGTATATTAGGCTTGTGTACTTTTGGTAAACCATATAATTTTGGTGAGATTCCATTATGTGATATTAATCTGTTATATATTTTTTTATCAATAAAGCCTTTTTTTACAGAGATCCTTAACTATTGTATTATTTTCTTGTTGGGTAATTCGCGTTTTATCCTTACATTTTTCATACGTGCTGTTATCACTTAATAAATCATTCATCTTATTTAGATATTGAGTTTGTGTCATGATGATTGTTTTATTAGTTTTATCGGCAGTTGTTATGATTAATTCTGGATTGTTTTTTAAAAACTCCTAGTTTTATTTAAATTACTGTTTAAACTGCTATGTTTCTGATTAGGGTGTAATTTGTTTTTATAATTAGTTAAAATATTACAGGTACTGGCTCTGATGTTATTTCTTTCAGATGTATGTACATTTTCCAATGCATTCTCTATACTAGATACCATTTTAGTTATTTGTAATTTCTTGTTATTTTTATTTGCGGTATCTATATTAAATTTCGGGTCGATACTAAGAAATTCCATGACATTGTCGGGGATATTAATATTGGAAATATTTTCAATCCAGTTTTTGTTATATGTGTTAATTTGATTATTACCACATATACCATTGTTGCCTATTTTTGTAGGATTACTATTTGTACATTGGTAATTGTTGTTAGTTTGTGTGTGAGATGATAGGTTTTTAATTTTTTTAACGTGCGTTGAATATATTGAATTTTTAAGTTTATTATTTTGATATAGTCTTGTTTGTAAAAACAATATAATAGTTTGCTGAGGTAATACTTTTTTCAATTTCAGTTTTTAATTTTTTAATTTTAGAATGTAAAATGTTGAGTTCGGTGTATGCATCATTTATACATAAAGAAAGAATTTTTACTTGAAAATTTAGATATTGTATGTTAAAGGAATGCTGATTTCTCCATTTAACAAAGCCGAATTTTGCAGTTTTGAATACTATGAATTTAGGTATAATTTGTAGAGTTTTACACTTTTTTTAGAAAATTGATTCTCTCACTTACCCTTACAATTTTGCTGCTGATATTCGAGAATTGTTTTAATTTGTTCTTGGTTGTAGCTCCAAAATTTGATTTTATTTGTTCAAAGAATCCCATTATTTTCGTAAATATATTGGTCACTGCCTCAAGGACCTAGATTATAGATGATATTTTACACAAGTTGTTGGCTGTTAAGGTAGAAATTATTTCTTCAATAAAAAACAGAAAAACTTATTTCCTATTTTTATTACTAGAGGACTTCCAGCCAAGTATATGAACAATTTGTCCTACGTTTCGTCCGAGTTTTCGGACTTTTTCAAGGTTAAAAGCTAAAAATAATTAAAAATAATGGTTTTACATAAGTCGTAAATTAGATTAGTGACAGAATGCATATCTAAAAAAGTGTTTTCTTACCTAATATAAATTTCCTATTTTAATTTCACTGTATGGGTGGGTTTAATTTTGTTTTTCATCATTTTTTTTTTATTCGATGGGTATGTGATGTACGTGTAGTTCGACGAGTTAGGCAGAGAATGGTCAGTATTTGGTGTGGTCGTTGATGTGTTTCTTTTTAAGAGTAGGTAATTATAACAGCTGAAGTATATTTATGGTCCGAGTGACAGAGTTATTGTAAACATTCACATGATATTGGATAGGAGTTGAGAAGAGGTTTTGCAGTTAGCACATATACAGGATGTTTAAAAAATTGTTACTATTGAATAAGATTGCGATATATGCTACTTAGATTTTCTATATCTGTTTGATAATTTACTGTTTTTTTTGTTGTTTTGTATTTCGGCCATTTCCAAAAACATGCGTTTTTTGGTATTTCTTTCTTTATGCAGTATGGTTGTATCCGGAAAGTTAAAACTGTGTGAATTATTTATGGCGTGTTCTGTTAATGCTGTGCTACATGAATAATTAGGAGTTGTTATGGAATTTCTAATTGACAATTTATGTTGATTTATACGTTTATTTAAATATTGTTGGGTTTGTCCAATGTAACACCTATCGCAATCTGAGCAATCAATTTTATAAATAACATGGGTTTGATTTAATTTCTCTATTGGATCTTTTAGTTTTGAATATAATTTATTTTTTATGCTATTATCATTTCTGTATGCTAATTGTATGTTATATTTACCTAATTCTTTCTGAACTTTTTCTGATACTTGTGGTATGTATGGTGCCGATATGTATATTTTGTTTTTATTTGGATTGTTTTGATTTCTGTCCTGGTTGGTGTTGTTAAATACGGGTCCAAAGCAGTTAGGTTGTAAATCTATGTCAACTTGATTTTTATTGCTTTTGTTATTTATTATATGTATTCTCTTTTGGATATACTTATTCATAAAAGGTGGCGGGTAGAAGTTATTTAAAAGAATGTTTTTGATTTTAATTATGTTTTCTTTGTGAAACAATTTATCTGATAGTAAAATGGCCCTGTCCACGAGGCTGTTTATAACGCTAATTTTGTATTTATTACTGGTTTTTGATTGGAAGTTGGTATATCGTCCCGAACTGATACTTTTTGATACCAATTGGTTTTAATTCTACTGGTAGATCTAATTAAAGTCAGGTCTAAGAAGTTTATTTTATTTTCATTTTCTGTTTCTAATGTGTATTTTATTTTCCTGTGTTGTTCATTGAATTTCTGTAATATGTACTGTATTTCATTTTTATTAACGCATAGTAGACAATCGTCTACGTATCGTTTATAAAATGCAATTTTATTTGAAAGTGTCGGTATTAGTTGGTTTTCTAGATATTCCAGAGTTAAATTTGCACATACAGCTGAAAGTGGTTGGCCCATAGCTAGTCCTTCTGTTTGTTTATAAAAGGTTTTATTGAATGAGAAGTATGTTGAATTTAATATAAATTTTATGGTAGAGATAAATTCTTTTTCCTCTATGCTTGTAAATTGTTTGATATCATTCCATTTATTTTGTATGGCTTCTATTGTTAAGTCTATTGGTATATTTGTATATAGTGATGTAATATCAAGAGAGATTAATATATAGTTTTCCGGGATGTTGATTTCATCAACAAATTTTTTTAACTCCCAGGAGTCTTTCAAGCTATAAATAGTTTTCCCTACTACATTTGTTAAGCTATTTGATAGAAATTTTGAAAGTTCGTAGTTCGGTGCTTGTACGCAGCTACATATTGGTCTCATTGGTATATTAGGCTTGTGTACTTTTGGTAAACCATATAATTTTGGTGAGATTCCATTATGTGATATTAATCTGTTATATATTTTTTTTATCAATAAAGCCTTTTTTTACAGAGATCCTTAACTATTGTATTATTTTCTTGTTGGGTAATTCGCGTTTTATCCTTACATTTTTCATACGTGCTGTTATCACTTAATAAATCATTCATCTTATTTAGATATTGAGTTTGTGTCATGATGATTGTTTTATTAGTTTTATCGGCAGTTGTTATGATTAATTCTGGATTGTTTTTTAAAAAACTCCTAGTTTTATTTAAATTACTGTTTAAACTGCTATGTTTCTGATTAGGGTGTAATTTGTTTTTATAATTAGTTAAAATATTACAGGTACTGGCTCTGATGTTATTTCTTTCATATGTATGTACATTCCTACTGTAATTTATTTTCTTTTTAACCATTCCTATAGAACTACATTTTAATAGTAATTGGAAATACTTGTTTTTTTTTTTGTAGATTAATATTAAAGGATCTATTTATTCGTCATGGCACAAACTTAATATCTAAATAAGATGAATGATTTATTAAGTGATAACAGCACGTATGAAAAATGGAAGGATAAAACGCGAATTACCCAACAAGAAAATAATACAATAGTTAAGGATCTCTGTAAAAAAGGCTTTATTGATAAAAAATATATAACAGATTAATATCACATAATGGAATCTCACCAAAATTATATGGTTTACCAAAAGTACACAAGCCTAATATACCAATGGACCAATATGTAGCTGCGTACAAGTACGAACTACGAGACTTTCAAAATTTCTATCAAATAGCTTAACAAATGTAGTAGGGAAAACTATTTATAGCTTGAAAGACTCCTGGGAGTTAAAAAAAATTTGTTGATGAAATCAACATCCCGAAAACTATATATTAATCTCTCTTGATATTACATCACTATATACAAATATACCAATAGACTTAACAATAGAAGCCATACAAAATAAATGGAATGATATCAAACAATTTACAAGCATAGAGGAAAAAGAATTTATCTCTACCATAAAATTTATATTAAATTCAACATACTTCTCATTCAATAAAACCTTTTATAAACAAACAGAAGGACTAGCTATGGGCCAACCACTTTCAGCTGTATGTGCAAATTTAACTCTGGAATATCTAGAAAACCAACTAATACCGACACTTTCAAATAAAATTGCATTTTATAAACGATACGTAGACGATTGTCTACTATGCGTTAATAAAAATGAAATACAGTACATATTACAGAAATTCAATGAACAACACAGGAAAATAAAATACACATTAGAAACAGAAAATGAAAATAAAATAAACTTCTTAGACCTGACTTTAATTAGATCTACCAGTAGAATTAAAACCAATTGGTATCAAAAAAGTATCAGTTCGGGACGATATACCAACTTCCAATCAAAAACCAGTAATAAATACAAAATTAGCGTTATAAACAGCCTCGTGGACAGGGCCATTTTACTATCAGATAAATTGTTTCACAAAGAAAACATAATTAAAATCAAAAACATTCTTTTAAATAACTTCTACCCGCCACCTTTTACGAATAAGTATATCCAAAAGAGAATACATATAATAAATAACAAAAGCAATAAAAATCAAGTTGACATAGATTTACAACCTAACTGCTTTGGACCCGTATTTAACAACACCAACCAGGACAGAAATCAAAACAATCCAAATAAAAACAAAATATACATATCGGCACCATACATACCACAAGTATCAGAAAAAGTTCAGAAAGAATTAGGTAAATATAACATACAATTAGCATACAGAAATGATAATAGCATAAAAAATAAATTATATTCAAAACTAAAAGATCCAATAGAGAAATTAAATCAAACCCATGTTATTTATAAAATTGATTGCTCAGATTGCGATAGGTGTTACATTGGACAAACCCAACAATATTTAAATAAACGTATAAATCAACATAAATTGTCAATTAGAAATTCCATAACAACTCCTAATTATTCATGTAGCACAGCATTAACAGAACACGCCATAAATAATTCACACAGTTTTAACTTTCCGGATACAACCATACTGCATAAAGAAAGAAATACCAAAAAACGCATGTTTTTGGAAATGGCCGAAATACAAAACAACAAAAAAACAGTAAATTATCAAACAGATATAGAAAATCTAAGTAGCATATATCGCAATCTTATTCAATAGTAACAATTTTTTAAACATCCTGTATATGTGCTAACTGCAAAACCTCTTCTCAACTCCTATCCAATATCATGTGAATGTTTACAATAACTCTGTCACTCGGACCATAAATATACTTCAGCTGTTATAATTACCTACTCTTAAAAAGAAACACATCAACGACCACACCAAATACTGACCATTCTCTGCCTAACTCGTCGAACTACACGTACATCACATACCCATCGAATAAAAAAAATGATGAAAAACAAAATTAAACCCACCCATACAGTGAAATTAAAATAGGAAATTTATATTAGGTAAGAAAACACTTTTTTAGATATGCATTCTGTCACTAATCTAATTTACGACTTATGTAAAACCATTATTTTTAATTATTTTTAGCTTTTAACCTTGAAAAAGTCCGAAAACTCGGACGAAACGTAGGACAAATTGTTCATATACTTGGCTGGAAGTCCTCTAGTAATAAAAATAGGAAATAAGTTTTTCTGTTTTTTATTGAAGAAATAATTTCTACCTTAACAGCCAACAACTTGTGTAAAATATCATCTATAATCTAGGTCCTTGAGGCAGTGACCAATATATTTACGAAAATAATGGGATTCTTTGAACAAATAAAATCAAATTTTGGAGCTACAACCAAGAACAAATTAAAACAATTCTCGAATATCAGCAGCAAAATTGTAAGGGTAAGTGAGAGAATCAATTTTCTAAAAAAAGTGTAAAACTCTACAAATTATACCTAAATTCATAGTATTCAAAACTGCAAAATTCGGCTTTGTTAAATGGAGAAATCAGCATTCCTTTAACATACAATATCTAAATTTTCAAGTAAAAATTCTTTCTTTATGTATAAATGATGCATACACCGAACTCAACATTTTACATTCTAAAATTAAAAAATTAAAAACTGAAATTGAAAAAGTATTACCTCAGCAAACTATTATATTGTTTTTACAAACAAGACTATATCAAAATAATAAACTTAAAAATTCAATATATTCAACGCACGTTAAAAAAATTAAAAACCTATCATCTCACACACAAACTAACAACAATTACCAATGTACAAATAGTAATCCTACAAAAATAGGCAACAATGGTATATGTGGTAATAATCAAATTAACACATATAACAAAAACTGGATTGAAAATATTTCCAATATTAATATCCCCGACAATGTCATGGAATTTCTTAGTATCGACCCGAAATTTAATATAGATACCGCAAATAAAAATAACAAGAAATTACAAATAACTAAAATGGTATCTAGTATAGAGAATGCATTGGAAAATGTACATACATCTGAAAGAAATAACATCAGAGCCAGTACCTGTAATATTTTAACTAATTATAAAAACAAATTACACCCTAATCAGAAACATAGCAGTTTAAACAGTAATTTAAATAAAACTAGGAGTTTTTTAAAAAACAATCCAGAATTAATCATAACAACTGCCGATAAAACTAATAAAACAATCATCATGACACAAACTCAATATCTAAATAAGATGAATGATTTATTAAGTGATAACAGCACGTATGAAAAATGTAAGGATAAAACGCGAATTACCCAACAAGAAAATAATACAATAGTTAAGGATCTCTGTAAAAAAGGCTTTATTGATAAAAAAAATATATAACAGATTAATATCACATAATGGAATCTCACCAAAATTATATGGTTTACCAAAAGTACACAAGCCTAATATACCAATGAGACCAATATGTAGCTGCGTACAAGCACCGAACTACGAACTTTCAAAATTTCTATCAAATAGCTTAACAAATGTAGTAGGGAAAACTATTTATAGCTTGAAAGACTCCTGGGAGTTAAAAAAATTTGTTGATGAAATCAACATCCCGGAAAAACTATATATTAATCTCTCTTGATATTACATCACTATATACAAATATACCAATAGACTTAACAATAGAAGCCATACAAAATAAATGGAATGATATCAAACAATTTACAAGCATAGAGGAAAAAGAATTTATCTCTACCATAAAATTTATATTAAATTCAACATACTTCTCATTCAATAAAACCTTTTATAAACAAACAGAAGGACTAGCTATGGGCCAACCACTTTCAGCTGTATGTGCAAATTTAACTCTGGAATATCTAGAAAACCAACTAATACCGACACTTTCAAATAAAATTGCATTTTATAAACGATACGTAGACGATTGTCTACTATGCGTTAATAAAAATGAAATACAGTACATATTACAGAAATTCAATGAACAACACAGGAAAATAAAATACACATTAGAAACAGAAAATGAAAATAAAATAAACTTCTTAGACCTGACTTTAATTAGATCTACCAGTAGAATTAAAACCAATTGGTATCAAAAAAAGTATCAGTTCGGGACGATATACCAACTTCCAATCAAAAACCAGTAATAAATACAAAATTAGCGTTATAAACAGCCTCGTGGACAGGGCCATTTTACTATCAGATAAATTGTTTCACAAAGAAAACATAATTAAAATCAAAAACATTCTTTTAAATAACTTCTACCCGCCACCTTTTACGAATAAGTATATCCAAAAGAGAATACATATAATAAATAACAAAAGCAATAAAAATCAAGTTGACATAGATTTACAACCTAACTGCTTTGGACCCGTATTTAACAACACCAACCAGGACAGAAATCAAAACAATCCAAATAAAAACAAAATATACATATCGGCACCATACATACCACAAGTATCAGAAAAAGTTCAGAAAGAATTAGGTAAATATAACATACAATTAGCATACAGAAATGATAATAGCATAAAAAATAAATTATATTCAAAACTAAAAGATCCAATAGAGAAATTAAATCAAACCCATGTTATTTATAAAATTGATTGCTCAGATTGCGATAGGTGTTACATTGGACAAACCCAACAATATTTAAATAAACGTATAAATCAACATAAATTGTCAATTAGAAATTCCATAACAACTCCTAATTATTCATGTAGCACAGCATTAACAGAACACGCCATAAATAATTCACACAGTTTTAACTTTCCGGATACAACCATACTGCATAAAGAAAGAAATACCAAAAAAACGCATGTTTTTGGAAATGGCCGAAATACAAAACAACAAAAAAAACAGTAAATTATCAAACAGATATAGAAAATCTAAGTAGCATATATCGCAATCTTATTCAATAGTAACAATTTTTTAAACATCCTGTATATGTGCTAACTGCAAAACCTCTTCTCAACTCCTATCCAATATCATGTGAATGTTTACAATAACTCTGTCACTCGGACCATAAATATACTTCAGCTGTTATAATTACCTACTCTTAAAAAGAAACACATCAACGACCACACCAAATACTGACCATTCTCTGCCTAACTCGTCGAACTACACGTACATCACATACCCATCGAATAAAAAAAAAATGATGAAAAACAAAATTAAACCCACCCATACAGTGAAATTAAAATAGGAAATTTATATTAGGTAAGAAAACACTTTTTTAGATATGCATTCTGTCACTAATCTAATTTACGACTTATGTAAAACCATTATTTTTAATTATTTTTAGCTTTTAACCTTGAAAAAGTCCGAAAACTCGGACGAAACGTAGGACAAATTGTTCATATACTTGGCTGGAAGTCCTCTAGTAATAAAAATAGGAAATAAGTTTTTCTGTTTTTTATTGAAGAAATAATTTCTACCTTAACAGCCAACAACTTGTGTAAAATATCATCAAAACTATGTCACTTTCAAAATAACCGGAAGTGACACTGACTTGCCGTATGACTCAAAATGTGCCAGTTCAAAATTGTAAATCAATGTGTCCGAGCGTTTTTGGCAAAACCACGTTGGAATATTGAATTTATTCCTTTTCATTGTGAACGCACTGTATATTACATAATATGTTTATATGTTTACAGCTGCTTTTTATTTTCTTTTATGTCTATATTCGTTATTCCATAATAAAACATTGACATTAAAATTTTTTTTTTTGAAGGGTGGTTTAATAAAAGGGGGAAAAAAAAAAGAAAATAAAAAAAAAATAATTGTTAGTGAAGGATTTAGAAAGAGGGGGTTTTGGGGGGGGAAAAAAAAATTTTAAAAAAAAAAAAAGTTCATCCAAAATGTCACAAATTTTAAAAAAAAAAACAGTACGTGTGAATTTGTGTTGACGAAGCCATGGATTTTAAGAGACAAAATCATTAATACAAACTCAGAATAACCTGACAATGGAGTTAAAAATTTTAACAAACATTTTGAAAGATGGTCAATCAGCAGGACTTAATTATTAGTCTTTGCTTTTCCTCGTACCCATAAGTCGATAAATATTTAAACAAAATATTTTGTTATGTACTTGTAGATAAAAACTCTCTCCATCACAGAAATGATCTTGTTACCGGATTGTCTGAGGTGTGATTAAGGATTTAGAATACTTGATTATGATTATGCTTCATGCTAATTCTTACCGATAGTTTTGTTATGGATTATAAAATAGCAATTTTAATTTAATTTATCAAAATTTAATAGGTGTAGGATGGGCCATTTAAGGGTCACACTGATATTATTTGTTAGTTATTGAGATAAATTTAAAATGAAAGATCAACAATTATGGGTATTTTTCCCAAGAAATTTAAATATGCGAAGAGGAAAACACTGTCGTTTAAGTTATTAAAGAATATTGTCGTGATATTAATATTTTAAATCATCCAAATTAAAATAAAATTTTAACTTACTGTCAGAACTAATTATGTACATTGTTGAATTAGGAAAAAATATTAAAGTCAAAGGAAATTAAATTAGGTGATCAACAATTTTTTAATTTATTGAGTTGAACTTTTACAAAACATGCAATGTATAAATTTTATTTATTTTCTTTTATTGTCTTATTTATATTAACGTCCTAGCACATTGCTATTCCATCACTCAACCAGGATAGAAACACAAACACAACAACCATTTCCTCCGACAATTGCCAGATTTCGCAGCTGAAACTAAAACTCACAATCAAGAGATAAAGACTGACTGGCCGTGTTCGGCCATACAACAACGCTCCAGCCAACTGTGGTATTGTATAGGTATTTTAAAAATGCCACTATATATCCATTCCCTAGCCAGGATTCGATAGTTGTTTTTTTGGGGATATGGCACTAAACCTTATTTATCTTATTTATAATTTAATTAACGATGTCAATAAAGACTGAATACGATATTATTTTGTGTATAAATACACTGGATATATTTTTGAACAATCATGATTTCGCGCCTTTTTATCTAACTTTCAACTGGTTTTTTGTTTGTAGATTTCTTGTTTAAAATAAATTTTTTAACTGCACCATGTATCTATAATAATTGTATTTCGAATTTTTTGCACAATTTCCATTAAATTAAAATATTTTAATTTTGTTAAAAGTTCATTTCTTTTCTTCTTTTAACAATACCCACGTTGTGAAAAATACTTCCTAGTTGAAAGTTTAGTTGTGTATAATGTGACAACGTAATAAAATAATTTACATATGACTAAATCTAAATTATGTGTTCTGTGCTAATTATATTACTTTCTAAACTGCAATTATTTTTTTAAATGCCTTATTTAACCTCTGCATCTGTTTATCAAAATTTGATTGATTGATTGATTGATTACTACTCAAAATATGTCTGCTAATTCTGAAGTTTTTGTAACTCTAGAAAATGATGATGATTTTTCTCTAACAGTACATTATAGTATTTTCATTAATAAACTAATTTTTACCTTTTTCTTTCAGTTGAATACCGAGTGGGCACAAGTGGAAGTGATAGATTTAATAAACGACGGCTCTGGCTTGGCTTTCGGCATCATAGGAGGTCGCAGCACGGGCGTCGTTGTCAAAACCATCCTGCCTGGCGGCGTCGCAGACAGGGTAAGTTTGTTGTCGAAGAGGATTATCGGTTTTGTTAGTGCGTCCATTCTTTTTTACCGATATAGAATGTTTATCATAACAATATCTGGCCAAATACGATTTTTTCTTATACAATGTCCCGATATTCTGTAATATGTTTTTACGGTCTATAAAATTACCATATTTTTTCTTGTTCCGCTAGAGAGCTGTTTATGCACACCGATGTGATTTTATATTTGGTATAAATTTTTTTCTTTATATCTACTGATAAATATGATACGAAATGTGACAATTTCGTTCCATATTTTAGCAAATTTATACGAAACCTGTTTTTTTTGTTAATTTGTTTAAAAATACTAAGTAGGTGGTATTCTAACTACATAAGAAATTAATAGAAAACTAGAGCACTTCTTTTGATATATAAATAGGTCTACTTTATATAGACCTGAAAATAGTAACTTATTGAGAATTATATTTAACAGGGTATCAAATCAAAATTAATAAACGTGTGTGTATATTATGATTAGTGATATCGGCAGTAGTAGCTTTAACCTTGAAAGAATTCCAGGCCATGGGCGGCGTCTGATCGCGTATATTATAGGTATTAGAAAATAATTAATTACATTAAATAGCATGTCTAGTGACGTGATCTTGGGTATACGACACAGTTATAATGAAAATGACGATCATGTCATTTTGCATTGTAACGACAGAATGAAAAAACTTTCACTTGTGTCAAAACAAGCCGATTCCTGATTTTGTCTAATATGTAACCGGAAGAAGAAGCAGATTAATTACTGAATTAAAATGGTTACGTTTTTCCAATTGTTGATTATTTTTTTTAATTGAAAACTTAGAATGTTTTGTTTATTTCACTAGGTAGCTAATACAGAGATTATTTATTTTTTATTTTTTAATTTACTTAGAGCAGTGCCATATACAAACTTCAGCTGAGTTGTATTTTAAAGCTGCGTTTTCGCCAGATATCCAACTTAAATCTATAAATCACTGTTAAAATTTTTCTGTATTAGTAATATCGGAAAACGAACATATTTAATATATAAACATATAGGCAATCAATACTGATCCGTATTTTTTCATTAATAGAAATACGATTGTTTAATTTCATAAAAATAAATGACGCCAAATAAAATATTCGTATTTCTTAATAAAGAAAATAGGCATCATTATTGCCTGTAACATTATATATTAAATCCATATAGTATTTAAAATGAGTCATGTTGTGTTCTCATTTTTCGTTCTCATCAATAGAAAAATTTTAATAATGATTTAAAGTTTTCTGTTGGTTATGCTGGCGGCGAGGGCGAGTTAACGCCGCCTTAAAACTTATACTACAAAAATGATGTATTTTAATTTAAGTTTTAAAGACTTCAAGACACTGATATTGTTTTATGAATAATAGTTTTTGCACGATTTGGAGTTAGTATAGTTTATACGAGTACAATTGAAATCGTATAAAAACTGAAAGCCTGCAAGAACAATCGGCATCTCTTTATTGTACATATACAATAATATATAGAATAAAGAGATGCCGACTGTTTTTGCTGGCTTTCAGTTTTTATACGATATCAATTGTGCTCGTATAAACTATAATAATTATATCTGGCCGAAATGTGCGACGGGACATAGGAATACGCATCATAATAAGCATAATAAAAGAAATTAACACGATAACACACCACGACCAGAGCTGGGCAAAATACATGGAAAAATGTATTTTCGATACAAAATACAAAATACATTTAAGATGCGTATTTTCGTTACAAAATACAAAAAATACATTTAAGATGCGTATTTTCGTTACAAAATACAAATACATAAAGATCTCATTGTATCAAAAATACAAAATACGTTTTGAAAATTTATTGCAATACAAATACATAAGGTAGAAAAAAATTTGATATAATAAATCAAATCAAGTATTATTTACAAAATATGTCTATTCGCTGTCATAAGTACCAATTTTTTAAACATGCTATCACTTAAAGAGTTTCTTCTTGGATTATTTATGAATGAGGCGAAATAGTCTACCGGTCATTAAGTCTACTGAATGGACGACCTAATCGTGCGGAGCATAGAGACACTTACCTTTTCACATTGGCGTCGTTGAGATGAAACAGGTGATGAGATTAGAGTAACACACATTTTATTGTTTTTTTGAGTATGTATTTTGTATTTTGAAAATACATATTTGTGGAAAAATGTATTTTCAATACAAAATACCAAATATATTTCAGTTGGGTACTTTCGATACAAAATATAAAATACAAATTGTATCGAAAATACGTATTTTCAATACTTGTATCGAAAATATGCCCAGCTCTGACCACGACATATAACAATGGACTAAAATGACCACAACAGAGTCTCGCGGCTCGCTTCACTGAACCACCGCACGATTTGCCAGCTTTAGTAATTCTATTTCACTTTAATTCGTTGTAAATTCGGTCCGTAGCTAGCTTTGAGGACAAGTTGTGGATTGACCCAAGATTTTTAAATTCTATAAATGAATAATATAATGAATATGAATGTAGCTCGGTGCTCGGAGGGATACGAAATCCTGCGATCTAGATATTTGAATAGTATTGTGCATAGAATGAACTACAAACTTTAATATATTTTTTAAGAATATTAAAAATATATATATTATATATTTTTAAACTTCAGCAAATGAATAGCTCTATTTTTTATTTGCATGTAGGAGGTCATTGACCAAATGACCCTATAGAAGAACCGCCAGTGATAAAAAATTGTATTTCTCCTATGTTCGTTCTAAGCTTGAGTATGCTGCTTCCTGTTGTAATTGTCATAATTTAACACTTGAACGCATACAAAGAAGATTCCTAAAATGTTTTCATTTAAAGAGGACAGTGTTTATCCTGAAAAGGGGATAAATTATAATTATTTAACTAGTATAACCAATATTGTTAGGTTAGATTTAAGAAGGAGATGTATATCGTTAATATTTTTGTATAAGGTACTGCATAATCGACTGTTCTGATTTACATTGGGAAATTAGTTTTTATGGTCCTAGAAATAATTCGAGACATAATTTAACTTTTACATAATACATTTAGAACGAACATTTTATTGAAGTCACCAGTATATGTGATGTGTAAAAAATTTTAATAATTTGTGTAATTTATGTGATAATCATTTTTGTTCACTGAATGCTTTATAGAAATGGCTATTGAAAATATTGAAACGTCGATTGTGTTATAAAATCATGTTTTTGTTAATATAAGATTTACTTTATAAAAGTGTACCACTTATAATTCTGTAAACAAAAATTATTCTCTTGTGTCTTTTTTTTTGTACTTAATATGTTTACCTTGTAAATGGATCTTCTGTTGGGTAATAAAGCTATTATTATATATATTATTATAACTAGTTTCAAGTGCCGTAAATAATTTAGGTAAAATACGTTAATATTCTACACATCCCATTAATACTAAACGATATAAATGTGGGAAATTCCATCATTTCTGTATAGTGACTTGAGAAAATAACCACAAAAATTGTTTGAATACATACGAATGACGATGATGATTCATATCTCTTTACATTGTGGAATACAAAGGTGGTCTAATAAAAATGTCGCTAATTAATTTTGCAATTTCCATGTCGTTATATGAGCGAGGAAATACAAACCACTGAGCCTATTCTTGCACTCTGCTTCAATATAAACAGTCATATATGAATCAGTGCATTGTCTTTCACTGCTTCATTAGTATCGCCGCTTTGTTATTTATCATTGTTCCAAAATATCCACACCCTTAGGCATCCGAGAAATGTAGTACTTTTCAGTTATCTTTACTTTTCAGATTTCTTACACATTAAGTGTCAGCTCAATCAAACATCGCATTATGTTAGCCAACTTTTTTTATTTTAGAATATCTAAAAGTTTTTATAACATTGAAATATCAATATTCAAATTGTATTACAGTTTTCTTTTTTTACAGAAAAAAATAGTTACCAGCTGCCTCAATTTGTATTTTATAGCATTATAGAAAAATCAAACGTTTATGTAATATCCATAATATCTTGGTTTTCATTTAAGCCCAAATAAACACAATTAGTTACTAACATTATTAACAAAAATATCACTTATAAATTCTACCAAGCTTACATTTAATTTACCATTCTGTTTGGGATCATTTGACTAGATGAAATATTATAAGACACGCATATGGCGTGCAAAAGTTTCATGATTATATTTGTTAATGAGACTTGAATTACAGCAATCAGTGTTGGATTCATTTATACTTAAATATGTAAAATAATGAGTGAAGAGATTATAATGGAGAAAGTTTTACTATTAAATAATAAAGAAAATATTAAAAACATTAAAAATACTACCGCACATTCTGTAATAATAATATGGCTATATTATTTATAATAAAATACTTCAAAAAAAATAAATAATGGTCAGTGGCGGTATGCAATAGAACTGTTTATACAACCACCACCCTGTTAGAAATTCCTATATCACATTAATTATTCTAGAACAATAAATTTGGTATACTTACAAATTACATATAAAGGAAATCGATATGTCTGTTACATTTAATAGGAGTTTTAACTTTTGTCAAATGAGATTTTAAATAAATTAGTTAACCTTAACTAAGAACATGTCTTTATACACCTTTATACGTACAATGTATACTTTACAATATATAACATTTTTAATTTACTAAAAACTTTTAAATGCAACTGCGAGCTAAATCTAAGGTCCACCTCTATGTTAACGCCGAGATTTCTACAATTTATTGGATCCAATACCACATTAAGTACAGTCATAAACAGAAGGTTATTAAGAATAAAATTCTGATGCCGACCAAACATCAGGGCCTTCGTCTCATAAAACATTAATCCGTGTGCATTAGAAATTTTACGAATCATGTCATGATCAGAGTTAATTTTCCAATAGCTGGATAAGTAAAAGAATAATTACCTTCTGTCTGGATCATCGCATCGACGTATTGATGTGAGGGGCAAAAATATAAAAGTGCTGACGTAGATCAACTGTATGTACAGAGAACAGTGAAGGACCTAATATACCTACTACTCTGAGGAACATCCTGATTTACAGTAATGAATTTTGAAAGGGTGTTATTAAAACTACTCTGTGACGCCCACCATTTAAATAATTTTCGAATAAAGTAAGTGGCTATATCACTGACATCAATGTTTTTGAGCTTAATTCCTAAAGTAGCATGATCAAAGATCAAGGATGTTACTAGTAATCCAGCAAAATTACATGTGCATTTTTATTACTGTTACTTGCTCTAAACAGGTCATTAGTTACATTCATCGAAGCAGTACTGTGATGACTGTGAAAACCAGATGTTAATAATAAAATATTATTTTAAACATGTATTTAGCTGGCTCTATACTATTTTCTCCAATATCGTAGACTAGTAGGATACTTACGGGTCTGAAGTGAGAAAATAAGCGAGGGTCTAGTGTTCTTTTTGCACAGGTGTAATCTTCCATAATTTAGCAAATGTACCTATTTACATTTGTTAGTAATAAAAGTGTTACCATTGCTTAAATGCTGTATTAAATGTAATAATATTTTTAGGTTCCATAACATTAGATTTAGTTTTGATTATATTTTTCCATATCTTCCGCGTTAACGACCATGAAATAAAATTGTTCAGGTAAATTCGACACAGTTTTATTAACATAGTTAAGTTTATTATAATTCTGATTGCTTGAATTTGATTCAAGTAGGTTATTTACAGGAAAACATTAAAAGAGTGGAGATGTTTAAAGTTTTGTCCTTACTAAATTGTTAAAGCGTGTTTTTAACAATATTATTAACAAATTTGTCAAATTTAAAGGAATGTGTCAATAGCTTTTATGATTAGCATTTGTAGAATAACATTGTTAGTAATAATAAATGTTTCAAAAAGGGAAAATGGTATTAGCAAAAATGTTTCTGTGTATTATACAGAAAACCGTTTTCAGTTATTTATCGGAAAAGATTAAAAAAATTTTAATGCAATAACAAATGTTAGTAACTTCGATGTGGACGAAATAATAACAAGATTTTCCAACATTGTCATCTTGTAAAGTAGTAGATTCTTGTCAAGTAAAGAAGAAGACTATGAAATCTTTTAAGAAAATGGCCTTTTCATAAAAGTTGGAAAATTTAAATTTCTAATTACAATATATGATGACATAAAAAAAGTCAGTCGACATTAAAAATAATGATGTTGATGAAGCTTTCAAGAAACCGAAACATCTTTTTCTATTTTTGTGGCATCATTGAGGCGAAATAAAATAAAAAGTTATCGAAAAAGTACTTTTGGAGTTTATATATTTCTAAAATTAAAGATGTTGAAACAAAATACAAATATTTGAATGACAGTATCTTCAGTGTAAATGGATTAATGAAATTATCTGTTAGCTTGTAGCTGTTGAATTTTTTTGTGCTATCAGAAACTTTTTTTCTGTTTATTTCAAGTGTATGAAATACGGTATTAATTTATCATTTTAGTTCATACCAAAATTTAATTCACTATGTTTTTTGGACTGTAAACAGGTGATAAAATTGGGGAAAATTTTAACGATACCAATATCATAATTTTTCAATATTATATAAAAGGCTTTTCATTATGACCGGCTCCTCCGCCATTTTCTACGTTATTTATTTGTTACATTTTTTCAATTTCTCATTAAACGAAAATATATAATGTTCACATAACATAACATGTCTTTGTTTACTGAGACTTGCAGGTCAACATACTTTTTATTATTACAATGGAATGAAATAGTTCACATAAACAACTCAAAAGAAAATTCATCTTTTCCGTTATAAACCACATCAGGCTGATGTAATAATAAAACGTTTTGTTTGTTTGCCCACAGGACGGACGACTTCAAAGCGGAGACCATATTTTGCAAATAGGCGAGGTCAACCTCAGAGGGCTGGGCTCAGAGCAGGTCGCTTCTGTTCTAAGACAGTGTGGAGTCCACGTTCGAATGGTGGTTGCTAGACCTATCGAATCTGCAAATTCAGATTATCAGGTATTTATATTAGCAAAACGATTATATCACCTGTAATAAAACAATAAAGTTATTTTAATCATTGACGTACCTTCTTTTATTTAAAAAAGAGGAAATCACACCCCCTTTAGTTGAAGTAGGAAAATGAAAATGACAATTAAACATGGTACTTATTGAGGAACATGTAATCACCAAATTTCAATAAAATATTTCATTTAGTTCAGGAGACAAAAAAAAATTAAAAAAGATATGTATTTCTGAAATGGTTGAGTTTTCGACATGCTTATAAAGAAACTCATATTATTTTCGCATTTTTTATTGTTTCTCAAATTACCATGTATGTAAATATAAATACAATTTTTTTTATACAATTTTTTAGACTAGAAAAAAAGTGAGCAATGAATAGAAATGTAATCGTGCAATTTTTTGAATTAATGTTGTATAATAATGATTTTTTTTACTTAACTGGATAGTATTCGACAATCAGAAAAATTTTCATGTCATTAGAAGAGTTTTTAAATCTAAATGTACAAATTCGATTAAAAATTCGAAAAGATGACGCCAGTATGCGAATTAATAAGCGGTGTAATGACATTTTAAAAACAAATCCGGGATATGAAAACGTATTTTATTAATCAATGTTTAAATGAGAAACAACCTCCGAGTAAGAATATGGCAGCTTTCCTACTATTGCAAATAGCTTTACAATATTTCGTGGAATTGCAGGATATGCTCATTTGAGGTTTCTGCCGATTTCATAATGACGGAAATGGAATATAGGCCTTGCAGTGCTCTATAAATACATTCCTGGAAATGATTAAAAAAGCTTAACATTACAGCAAAAGAATAACTCAAAGGTTGATTTATTAAAAAAAAAGTTTTTGTCTATCCAAAAAAATTTTGCACACCTAAAAAATATTAACCTGAAAATGAAACTTAAATGTTAACAATTTTAGATAAGTAAAAGTTGACGTTTCTGATACCGTTTTGAAAACTAAAGAAAAATTTCTATGATATGTATGTACTATATATTTAATAAAATAATAGCGGATTCTTATAGTTTCCTTCTTGTATTACTACTTTTTCTTTCCAAATTTTGTGCAGAATCCCACTGAATAATGATTGCCATTCCACGCGTGTTCACATATTTTTGATTTTTTAGATTCTCCTTTTCTGACATAATTCTTGAGATATTACTTAATTTAGTGATCCAAAAGAAATTTTGACTAAAGCCTATGTAGGGGGGTGATGGGATCAAAATTGTTAATTTTAAAAATCAATTTTCAATTTGTCGACGTTTCGTTTATTATTATAAACATCATCAGGATACTGAAATTAAAAAATTCTTATGGAATTACGTAATTTAAAAAGTATTAAAAGTTTAAGTTCAAACAGTTTAAATTAATTAAATTACCTGACATTCCAATTTGTATTAAACAGTTTAACAATTAAATATTGACATATTCACAATTATAAAAAAAGTAGGTAAAGGCAATTTACACAACACTATGAGGATTAAAAATTAAAAATAAAATGTTAGAAATAGATTAAAATGTTAGAAATAGATTCACAGTTAATTGTGGTTTTTGACGTCTTATTTGTTTGAAATATCTCCTGGACATCACTAGATACACTGTAATTCTGTACTTATAAAATTTTTTAAAATAATTGTCACAAACAAAACACAAAGAGAAAAACGAAAAACACTAAACACTTTAAAATAATTATTGAGAATATTAAAATATAATTTTTAGTCTCAATGCCAAATCACATCTAAATGATTCGATATACCTACGCTGCTGTTGCCTGCTATCAATGTTCACATTTTTTATTCATTTTTTGTTTTATTTTTATAGTGTAGGAGCAATTTACAATTTAAATTTAATGTTGTTATATTTACTTTTTTGTTCTATTAATGATATTGAAATAGGCTGCATTTAAGTTTTCAATATCAGATCGTTTATTAACACACTTATCATTTTTCTTTATACATATCATTTCGTTAGTTAATCTTTTTTTTAAGTTATTTTGTTTCCCAATTATTTTATCTTCGTCAAAGTTAAAAGTATGTCCTGTCAACATACGTTCTACGCGTTGGGTAGGATTATTTTTCTTTAATGCATTTTTACTGTCATTTTTATGTTCAGCTGTTCCTTGTTTAAGGTATCTTCCCGTTTGCCCTATACAACTTTTTCACATTGGATACAGGGTATTTTATATACTACATTAGATTGTAGTTCTTTTTGTGTTACAGATTTTAATTATGTAAAGAAATTATTTTCAATTGTATTTTCGTTCTTAAAAGCAGTTTTTAATTTGTCTGTTTTTTAATTTTTGACCCTTTTTAAGTTGTCAGATAAATCTCCAATATGTGGAATTTTTAAAAATTTTGTATCTCTTGGTGGTTGTAAGTTATTATTCGTAGGTATACCAAGTGTATTATTGTTATTTAATATATTTTTAATTAATGTTGGTGGATAATTATTTTTTTATGAGTATATTATTCAAATAATTTAATTTTTTTTCCCAAAAACTTTGATCTGATAGTTTCTCTTAGGTTAGTTATAATATTCATTTTTTGTTTAAATAAATGTTCAGAATGGAAATTAATATATCTCTCAGAGAAGGTTGGTTTGTGGTACCAATCTCTTGTGAATTTCCCTGTATCTTGTTTAACAACCATCAAAAACACATCCAAAAATGCAAGCCGATTATTTTCTTCCTTTCCAATAGTAAACTGAATCCTTGGATGTAAACTGTTAAAAGTATCTAGCACTATTTGCTACTTATTTTTATCAATAGCCATAAGGAGGTCATCCACATACCTTTTGAAAAACAATACTGAATGTAATTTATTTAGGCTAACATTCTTTACATCTGACATAAGTATGTCTGCACACACTGAGGACATACAGTTTCCCATACCTAAACCAAAAGTTTGAGTGAAGAAGTCGTTTTCATATTGAAAGTAATTGTTTTCTACGCAAAATTTAATTAACTGTCAAAACGCATTAAGGGGTATATTTGTGTTGTTTTCTATCATATGCCATCGATCAATAATTAATTGTTCTATTAGCTCAGTTGGAATGTTGGTAAACAGTGGCTTTACATCTAATGAAACTAAAATATAATTTTGAGGAATTGTTTGAGTATTAATAAATTCGACAAACTCAAATGAGTTTTTTACGTACTTCTCATCTTTAAGCAAAGCATACTCAGAATACCAGAAATAAATTTAGATATATTGTAAAGGAGTGAGTCCATAAATGAAATTATAGGGCTAAGTGGATGTTGTCCTGGTGAATCTTGGATAAAAAATAGATTTTTGGTGAAACACCTGTATTTGATTTAAGGGTTTTACCATCTTGTTCATCTATACAGGGTGTCTCACCAGAAACTGCATCGATCGATATAGGGAAAGATACGCACCAAAAAATTTTGAAAATTTAAGGAGCTACAAACGGTAGTGTGGCCAATCCAACTTAAATTATTTACAAGCATCTGGCACTTCCGGTTATATCGGAAGTCGATACCAACTTGCTTATTTTAAATAGAACACCCTATGTATTTTAGGGTTTTCGAAAAGTGCATAAAATTCTGAGTCAAAAACATACCCTATTTATTTATTTATTTATTTATTTATTTGAATACACCATCCAACAGCCGAGGCCAATTATGGGATGGGAAAATACAATTACAATAATTACATATTGATTAAATTAATTATACATTACATGCTACTTAACACTAGGTACTTGAACTAACTAAATTAAACTAAATTAGACTAACTGAATTAGGGGTATTTATACATTATCATATCGTACTCTGTATAAAAAAAGTTGGTATATTATATTTTACTAATGAATTAAATAACTGCGTATGCAGCTGTATGTAAGTCCTATAAATAATGTGTATATTCTTATACAATATAAGTTAAACTATTGTTGCATTTGTGCCATTTATTAGGAAACAGTTGAGATCGTACTGATATAATGATTTAAACTGGAATTGTAAATATCAACTTGTTCGCCAAGAGTATTATATAACTCCATCATAGAATAAATAGGAGACTTTTTGAGAATATTTGTACGATTAGTGGGACAGTAGAATAGAACGTTTTGACGTGCCTCCAATCTAGGGATTCTAAAATTAATTTTTGACAATAGCTCTGGGGAGTCAATTAAATTATGAATTAGCTTATACAAAAATACTAAGATGATTACCCTCCTTCTATTCTCCAGGGACTTCATGTTTAGCCTTGTCAATAGCAGTGTATTTGGGTATCCTCGTTCTGGATAATAATTATCTGTCTTAAAAACCATGTACTTCATAAACTTTCGTTGGATCTTTTCCAGTGAATGTGAATGAATATTATAAATCGGGTCCCAAATTATCGCACCATATTCAAGTTTTGAACGTACAAGTGAGTAATACAGTGTCTTGAGCGCTTCTACATTAGAAAACTTTTTACAGTTTCTTATTATAAATCCTAGTGACTTAAGTGCCGAATTTGTTGATGCATTAATGTGCTCTATGAAATCCAGTTTAGAGTCAAATAAAATACCCAGGTCTTTTGTTGTTTGACTTCTTATCAACTCCGTGTTGTTAAACGTATACGAGAACTCGATAGAATTCTTTTTACGCGTGTATGATATAACCTTACATTTTGAAACGTTCATATCCAATTTGTTAGAGGTGCACCACACTTCCACTTTGTGTAGTTGCTGTTGTAACGCTGTGCAATCTTCGATGTTGTTAATACTACAATATATTTTAAGATCATCAGCAAATAAAAGTTTCTCGCATTCTAATTCTATACATAAATTATTTATAAATAAGTTGAATAAAAGTGGCCCCAGATTTGAACCTTGTGGCACTCCTGACGTTGCAAGGTACGTACTCGACTTAAATCCATTATACTGGACATACTGTAGCCTTTCTTCTAAGTAAGATTTAAAGAAATTCAACAATGACTTATTAAAACCAAAGTGGTTTAATTTTTCTATTAGCAATTTATGATCTATGCGATCAAAGGCTTTAGAGAAATCGGTATACACCACGTCAACTTGACCTCTATTGTCTAAAGATTCTGTGATAAACTGTGTTAAACAGGCCAAATTTGTAGAGGTAGAACGTTTCTCCATAAAGCCGTGTTGATGGACAGAAATTGAATTTCTTACACCAGTATAAATTGTAGCATAGATTGCCGCCTCAAATACTTTTGCGAAATTGGGCAGGATTGATATACCCCTATAGTTCCCTATGTCTGCCTTATTGCCACATTTGTAAATGGGACACACTTTGGCTAGCTTCCAGCACTCAGGAAAAGTAGAGGTCCGTAATGCAGTATTGAATAGGGTTAGCAGTGGCACAGTAAACACATTCGCGCAATCTTTGATTAAAAAAACTAGGAACCTGATCATGTCCTGATGTCATTTTATTTTTTTAATCTTTTAATGGCTATTTTTATATCTGATTCTGATAATTGATCGATATTTATACATGGCAAATTACTTACGATATTAGGAGCTGGTATAGCGTTAGAGAGCGGCAAATAAACACTTTTGAAAAATTGACTGAAATGATCTACAATGTTTTGTGGGTTTTCAATTTCATGGCCATCTATATTCATTCTGCCAGGTATTGTGGTAGTACCTTTCTTGTTATTTATGTATGACCAGAATTGCTTAGGGTCAACTATCAAAGCATTCTCTACATTTTCTAAATAATTATTATATGCTTCCTTGACCTGTAAATTTATCGATGATCTTACGCGCTTGTACTCTTCTAGTGAGTTGATGTCATTATATTTATTGTAGTTTTTGCGGTAGTGATCTCTCGCTTTAATGTTTCTTATTATTTCGGTTGTATACCAAACAGGAAATTTTGTTCTTTTTGTGTTTTTGTATTTTGGGACATGCACATCAAAAATTGAATGTAGTTTATCATAAAATTCGTCGCATGCCTTGTTGACATCATTGGAGTTTTCTAGGAAAGTCCAGTCGGTTTGAAGTAAAGAGTTGTACAGTGCTGGGTAATTTGCTTTCCTAAAGTTATAAATATTCTTTTCTCGCGAGTTTACTGGAAATTTGGCAGAGTTAATTCTTTTTGGTAATACATTGATGCATAGGGCTGGATGGTGAACATCCTCTTTCACGAGAGGTGAAGTGTCTCGCGAAACAGTGCAGGTTTTCAAGTCAGATAAAACTAAATCCAGGAGTCTCCCATTTATATTTACAATGTTATTAAACTGTGTCATGTTGCTAAATTCTAAGAATGATTGCATAAGTTGTCGTTTTTGTATCAAAGATATCGTTATTAAAACTTGGAATATTAAAATCACCCAGTATTAATGTATTATTATTCGCACCAACGATTTGTTCAAATAAATTAAAAAATAATTCAAAATGCTCCACAGAAATAGATGGTGGTATATATATAACGTATATGAATAAAATGAAAAAAATTGTTAATTAAACATTTACAGCCAACTATGTCCACTACTGGAAGATTGTCTAGAATGTAAGATACATTTACAGGTTCGGAAAAAAACTCACTTTTTATAGCTAATAGTGCACCCCCTCCTTTTGAAAGTCCTGTTGCGGCAAAGTTTCGATCGCACCGTAATACTGTGTAGGCGGTTGGGAAGTACTCGGTGCTGGCGACATCATCGGAAAGCCAAGTTTCGACCAAACTCACAACATCATATTCATTACTATTTACTGCGGAATAAAGCTTATCGACCTTGCTCCGCAAACCTCGTACATTTTGGAAGTAACAAAGTAGTTCTTCATCAGTTGGTATCTTGTTGTTAACGTGCCCAGTTGATTTATGGTGGTCAGTTTTCTTTATAAAAAATCTATTTTGTTCTTTCTAATCTCCAAATTTCTTATGTAGGCAGGACATTGTTTACTCCAGGTAGGATGGTCAAAATTGATTCTTAATTTGAGTTTCTCTGCTGCATATTTGCAATTTACACAAATTATGTTTTTGTCCTCAGTTTGACATTCGTCTGTATGGTGAGATCCTCCACATTTTGCACATATGGAGTTCTTAGTGCAATTTTTGGCTATATGATTAAATCCATGGCATTTAAAACAAGCTGTAACATCAACAGCGTCGAAAACGTGACATCTGTCCCATCCAATGTTAACTTTAGCAAGTTTAAGTATATCCACATATGTTCCTCCATCTACTTCTACGTATGCGATATAAGTCCGATTGTTTCTTTTATTTTTGGTGACATGAACGACATTTGGTCTTCCTTTGTTGAAAATTTCTTCATTCTGCGCAACCAATAACTTCTCAATTTCTTCGGGCTCGTTTGTTTCCGTAATACCAACAATTTTTATCCTTGGAAGCTGTTTTTTGGGTTCACTTATGGTGTACTTTTGGCCTAGTTTGTTTTCAACTTCTTTTTTTAAACTTTCCGCTGCATTTTTGTTTTTGCATTCCACTATGATTCCTCCATCCTTTGCGTTCTTCATACCAGATACAGCCATCTTTGTTGGGTCAAACGAGTTTTTGATTTCTGTCCGTGTATCATTATTAGTCTGTCTCATTTTAGGCTTAATGACAACTACCGGATCGGCGTTTTTTAATTTAACTTTATCTGCAAATGTTTCATGACTGGTTGTTTCTGTGATTTTATTTATATCTCGCTTTATTTCTTCATTCTTCTTTATTGTGGCTTCCGAAAGTGTTTCGATTAGTATGTTTTGTTTTTCGATGGACTTATTTTGATTCTTCACTTCTTTTTCTACATCAATTATCTTCTTGCTAAGTGAGTCTATCAAGTTTTTATGTTTTTTTGTGCTAAACATATGTCACAAAGCCATACAAGATTCTTATATCTGTCAAAGATCTCGATATCATTTGGGTCTACTTTGCTACAGACAGGTGGACTAATCGCTCACCAGTGACAGGCTATAATTGTTTTGGGGACAGATTTTTCTTGATGCCTAAACCTAGCTGTTTCAGAGATATTTGACATTTAATAGAAAATTTGACAGTGGTAATGGTTTACAATATCCTTTATAACTTTCTTCGTGTAAAAGATACCCATCTGCTTTTTGGCATGCAGAAAGACCATAAGGTGAGCTACGCCTATAGCTTAAATAAATTCAATAATAGTATACCAAGTGTTCCATTCTTGACGTTACATTTTGTAAACTGCAAACCACGAACACTTGGTTAAGTCAAATAGAACACCCTGTATTTTTTACATCAAGTTATGTAAAATTAAATTCCTTTTTTTTATATATAAGCATTGTGAGGGTTTAAGTTACAACTTTTTGAAATATTTGCGATTCTCTTAAAAATTCAAGAATTTTTAGTAAACATTTTATTAAATTAGCCATGATTAGAAACAATCAGTATTGTCAGTCTTTCTCTTATGTCAAGAAATGCCACCGCGTTTAAATTACACCCACGAAGACTTTTTGAATTTGTTTATTATTTATGAAGAATGTGATAAGGTAATATCAAGAACTTGTAGTACATTTGTTACTAGATATCCACAAAAACGGAAAATAGCTCTAAACACTGTAACATGCCCATTAATTGGATTGAAGACACTTTGCATAACTAAAATAGCTAGGATAAAATCAACTAAAAACAGTATTCCATTTTAATTTAGTAATTGTTCAAAATTCCGACCTCGAACGTCCACACATTTTTCGCACCTTCGAATTAGTTCTTCATGAGCAGCTCTTCTAATTGAATTCTGTGATAAGTTTTGAAATGCATTTCTTACTCTTGCATACAATCTTCAATAGTTGTTAATAAGCTTTCATAAACTTTATATTTAATAGTTCCCCAAATAAAATAATCTAAAATTGATAAATCGGTCAAGTGAGGAGACCATAGGAAAGATCCATTGTTGGCGATCCATTGATCGTAAAAAAGTTTCTTATAAAAAATTATTTATCAAATACGCGTTATTTGGGGGAGCACCGTCGTGCTGATAAAAAATGTTTCTATGTTCGGCGAGAGGTAAATTTTCTTAAAAAAATTTTTTCCAAATTTTGTAAAATATTTAGATACCTTTCACCTAAAAAAAAAAAACAAAACTAAAAAAATTAACTATACATATTAGCAGAAGAAGAAATCTTTATAACTTCGTGTTTAAATTTTCTCGATAAAATTCTAATGCCACCACTCTATCGTTTCTTATTGCACAGTGAACATTAAACTGCCAGCTTTCTTGAAAATTTCCCTCCCTGAACACATGAGGATTCGAGTCACTCCAATAATGCGAATTGTGTAGATTGAAAAGTCGATTATTGGTAAATTTAGCTTCATCTGACCATATAATATTTCCCAAATAAGAATCCTCGACTACAGATCTTATTAGAATAAATTCACAACAGTTTTTTCTTCTTAGGAAATCTGTTTCTTTTAATCGTTGAACCATTTGGAACGAAAACGGGTGAAATTTATGTTTAATTAAGATTCCGTGAACTGAATCCTTGCATAGTCCCGATTCCAGAGCAGCTTGTCTTAGTGACATCTTTTGGAAATGCATGAAAATATCTCGATTTCTATTTCTACGTTTTCGTCATTAACAATAGGCTTCCATTTTTGAATTCTTGCCTTGACAGAGCCATAGTTTTTAAAATTATCCAGTATGCGTTTTACAGTATTTGGTGACGGTTTCCGTTTTTATGGATATCGAGTAGCAAATATACTACAAGTTCTTGATATTCCTTTATCACATTTAAACGCGGCTGCATTTTTTGACATAAGAGAATGACTGACATTACTAATTATTTCTAATCATGGCTAATTTGATAAAATTTTTACTAACAATTCTTGAATTTCTAAGAAAATCGCCAATATTTCAAAAAGTTGTAACTTAAACCCCCACAATGCTTATATAAAAAAAAGGAATTTAATTATACATAACTTGATGTAAAAAAAATACAGGGTGTTCCTTTTGACTTAAGCAAGTTTTCGCGGTCTGAAGTTTACAAAATGTGACGTCAAAAATGGAACACTTGGTATACTATTATTGAATTTTTTAAACTGGTCTTTCTGCTTGCCAAAAAACAAATGAGTATCTTTTACATGAAGAAAGTTATAAAGGTTATTGTAGACCATTACACCTGTCAAAATTTTTTTAAAATGTCAAATATTTCTGAAACGGCTGGGTTTAGGCATAGCGTATTCTACATGTTATTGACTCAGAATTTTATGCTCTTTTCGAAAACCCTAAAATATATAGGGTATTCTATTTAAAATAAGCAATTTGGTATCGCCTTCCGGTATAACCAGAAGTGCCAGATGCTTGTAATTATTTTAGTTGGATTGACCACACTGTCATTAATAATTCCCTAAATTTTAAAAATTTTCTAGTGGGTACTTTTCCCTATATCGATCGATGAAGTTCCTGGTCAGGCACCCTGAGCAACTGTTACTAAATAATTGAACTATTAATTTGTTATATTTATTTTGTATAGTTATAGTAGGGTTTTTTGATAATTTTTTGTATGAAACACAAAGAAATATTATTAACCAACATTAATTAAAAAGATATTAAATAACAATAATACACTTGGTAGAACAAAAAGGTAAAGTTAATATAACAACATTAAATTCAAATTGTAAATTGCTCCCACACTATAAAAATAAAACAAAAAATGAATAAAAAAATGTGAACATTGATAGCAGGCAACATTAGGGTAAATACCTACATTTTAATTTTAATTTTTAATCCTCAAATTGTTGTGTAATTTGTCTTTTACCTACTTTCTGTTTTTTAAATTGTGAATATGTCAATATTTAATTGTTTAAACCGTTTCTAATGCAAATTTGAATGTCAATTAAATTATTTAAACTGTTTTAACTTAAGCTTTTAATACTTTTTAAATTACGTAATTCCATAAGAGTTTTGTAATTTCAGGGTCCTGATGATGTTTATAATAATAAACGAAACGTCGACAAATTGAAAATTGGTTTTTGAAATTAACAATTTTGATCCCATCACCCACTACATAGGCTTTAGTTATAATTCGTGTGTTCAACGATATTATAAATACAATTTTTTGAAGTTTGCGAGTCATTTACCGGTCTTCGATAATAGATTTTAACTTATTACTGTTCTTAAATAGCACCCGGACAGAAAACTTATTTCCAATTTTACGTAATTTGTCAGTTAAGCCCCCACCCTGACGCGCACGAGGTCGGAGAGAGAAAGGAGTGGGGGAGACTACGTATATATGGAATTATTGCTGTAGAATGAAACTGTCGTTGTATTTATGGTATGTTTATTTGACTTCCAATATTTAAAAATTTTTTATCATAAATTACTTTTATCATCAATCATTTAATGATAGTATTTTAGCTCTATTATACAGACATTTTACAGCACCTTTTTTAACGTCAATATGTTAATGAAAATTTAGATTTAAATATGTATTGATATAAGTCTCTTTTCTATAAACTTTTGTTTCATATAATATGTTACCTAATTTTTTAATGTCCAAAAAGGGTAATTCATTATTATTTTCCGTTTCTACAGTAATTATCAAAGAAATTTTTCTTTAGTTTTGTGAAACGCAATTAGGGAGAATTCCGAAACGTCTACTCTTAATCATCTAAAATATTTGACATTTAAATTTCATTTTTAGATTATTTTTTAGGTGCGTGATATTTTTTGGATAGTCAAAAACATTTTCTTCAAAAAGCAAACCCCTGACTAATCCTTTTCGTGCAAATGATTATTCAACAAATTTTTTAAATAATTTATAGGACAGTAGTGTAATACCCAAAGAAGGTGCGAAGAAAGATTACTCATATTTTAGTGTAAAAGATTGCAATTTAATGGTGAATGTTTTCGTCCTTATTTCAACTGAAAAAAATATTATATCGAACAAAAATTAAGATAGACCAGGTAAAAACTGCCTTAAGTTACACCGATCCTCGTCATATTTTTATAGAAGTCCATTCAACAGATTAAAAAAAATAACGCTGTCATTCAAACTTCATTTTATTTATATTCTAGCACAAATAAAAAGTTTATCTTGCAAATATATTTACCTTTTTTCTATTTTCAGTCCCTGGGAAGCCAAGCTCCAATAGTCCCCACGAAAATTCTCGGTGACCCTGTTGAACTGGACAGGCACCTTATAGAAAATGGTTATACTGAAGCGTTCGCCCATCAGCCTCCGTCCACGTATACTAGCCCGTATATCTTCACCGGGCAACACTCTGACATTCAATTACACGTGAGTTATTGCTCTTCATAATATCAGCCAATTTAGAGACCTGGTATGTTACTTCTTCAATTGGAGCACATTTGTTAGACTCAAATTTACCTAAATTCATTATTTTATTCTTTTTCTTTATATAATTCAAGGGCCCGTAAATGTACCTCTTATGATATATAAAAATCGTTCTTTATAAAAACATGAAAGTTTGCCAGGTTTCGTTAATGACAAGCCCTTTTTCGTATGTTTGCGTTATGAAAACATACTAGACATAACTAAGAACCGAAGTTTCTATAGCTGCTCCGTATTATTTTGTTATCGATCCTTTATAACACGAATTAATTATGTGGGAATAATCACATACAATTTTAGTAGCAATTACAGTCCGCAATAAAATTTGTTATTTCATCCAATAATATTTGTTAGGTTATAAGAACTTCACTGAAGCAAAATACCAAAATACTTGAATTGTATTTTGCTAACCAAGTTGGCATAATCTGGAAATGAGTTTTAATTATTTCTATTTCAGTGTTAGCGTCACATTAAAGGTTCCGACACACTTCCGGAAACAATAAGTAGAACGTACAGTTCTTTTTTAAATATTTTAACGTAGACAAACACTGTTCTCCCTGTCTTGTACCATAATTGTTAATAAATAAAACAGCGAACTATAAAAAATTACGGTTTTTTATGATTATGTTTGTTTGAGTATTTATATGAATATATGTATAGTATATACAGAGTGTTTGGATGTTGCCGTTTATTTTTCGTTTAATGCTTCTGATCCAAAAATAATGAAACAACATTTATTGAAAACAGATCTGATAATACTTCTTAAAAACCAAACAAAACAACAAATTAGTCAAATAAGTCAGACTAAGTTATACAATATTCAACCTGACTCGGTCTGAAATTTAATGTACAACGTAGGGATCATTTTGACGTTCTATCTAATCCGTTAATAAACATAATTAATAGCTCCATAGAAACTGGTACCGTGTCTAGGTCTTTAAAAGTATCGAAAATAATCCCTATAAGAAAAGTTCCAAAAACAATAAGGCCGAAGAATGTAGACCTATAAATATATTGCCATCTTTGGAAAAAAATTAGAAAAAGTAGTATATCTGCAATTTTTAGATTTTATTCAAGAAAAACCAATACTTAGTAGATTTCAATTTGGTTTTAGAAAAGGCTTTAGTTGTGAAAGTGCATTCCAGTATGTTATTAATGAATGGAAGGAAGCTATGGATGAAGGACGAATGACAGGAGTAGTTTTTAGATTTAAAAAGAGCGTTTGAGACAGTTGATAGGAACATTTTTTTAGATAAGTTGTGTCAGTCTGGAATTGGCTTGACTGTTACTTAAAAAAATCGGAGGCAAAGAGTGAAATGTGAAAATGTAGTTTCTAGTGAAAGAAGCATAGATGTGGGAGTGCTTCAAGGAAGTATACTTGGGCCTCTGCTATTTGTAATATAGATTAATGATATGGCAAACATTTTTAAATATTGTAAATATCCCTTTTTTGTTGTCGACACCATTATCTACATAGATGAAAATGACTCTAGAGAGTTCGTAAGAAAAATAAATTATGATTTAGAGCATATTTCACATTAGTTAGAAGAATATAAATTAAAATTGAATATGACAAGAACTAAAAGTATGCTCATAAGTAATCAGCAGAATTGCAACATATTTAAAGACAGAAATTGGCATTCTCCCTTCAACCAATAAATTTGACATTGATCTCAAAAATTAAATATCTAGGAGTCATCGTTGATTACAATTTAAATTTTAAAAGACATGTTGATTATATTTGTAACAAAATACCAAAAAAAATTGGGGTTCTTAAATGAGTCAGTTGGTATTTATCCATAAACACAAGAAAAACGGTATATAACTCTATAGTATTACTGCATTTTGATTATTGTAGCACGATATTATATATGGCTAATATGTCGGATCTGGAATGTTTACAAAAGTTACAAAATGGAGTCATGAGAGTTATTTTAAAATGTAGTATCTATACCAGAATAGAGGATATGTTACAATGTTTAAACTGAATGAATATAGAGGATCTTAAGTACAACGTTTTATAGATAAAATTAATTAAAATATTGTCCCAGATTGTCTTAAATATATTTTGGTAAAATTACGAGATATACACGAATATAATACGCACGGAAAGAATATTTTGTAATTAAACAAGTTAATAAAGCATCTACGCATTTTTCCGTCATCTATAAAGGTGTAATAGAGCATAACAGATTGAGTGCTGACCTACGCAGCACAAATCTAAATACTTTAAAAGGGCTTCGAAAAAATAACATGTTAAAGGACAGGTATATATAATATTGTTTTCCTTAGTTAAAGATTTGTTTTTTATTTCTTTATTTTGTATATAAATGTATATATATCTTTGTAATGTTAAACTGTAAATCAGAGTTTTATGTAATGTATTGTTGTTGAATAGTGAAGAGCTAAATAAACGTAATATCAATCTGTCTGATAATGAAAATTATGATGAATAATATGTCTATTTTCATCGGCAAACAAAATAAAGTAAAAAAAATGTCTTTGTTGTCCTATTTTTTGTTGTGTTCATTGACAAAATTGTATTCAATTTTCATAATCCCTATCAATCAGTTCCTGTATTAGTTGAACGTGGTAGGGATTAAATTTGTTTTTTTTTAAGATTCGATGGACTGAAGATCAGCTAATATCGTTTTCTCTTGGCAATTCTCTTATACTTCAGTGAGGATTTTCAGGGCACACTCAAAAGTATGACTATTTCGTTTTCTTTATTTACTACATTTTTTGTTCGTTCCTTCTTTTTCATAATCAACTTTCCCTGTATTGTCAAATCGTTCCATCAACATCTCAAATCATTTGTCAGGAAGCTATCTTCTTTCTAGCTATCGCCTCTTATAAATTAGAATTGGTAGCAATCAATTTTTACCATTCTCACACAGAACATAAACCATCGGCCATATCTTCTTTCGAAAAATTCTTTATAGAAAAGTACAAATTTTAATTATCTGAAATAGTTTCTGAAAATAGTTAATAATTGAACGTCAGTAAGATAACTTTCAATTATTCTCACTTTATGTCAAAATCATGGCTACTAGATCAGTTAGAAATAAAAAGTATAAGACGTTAACTGTTTTAACTGAAAAAGTAAGAATGTCTCTTGAAATGTCGATTTTAGGTATAGGATAGAGATGGGCTTTCTAGTTCGTTTCAGTGAACTAGTTCTCGCGAACTAGGTCACTAAAATGAACTAGTTCGAAGAACTAGTTCTTCGCGAACTAATAAGAAAATTGAACTCTTACCAATAAGCCAATAAAAAAGGTATGCCTACCTACCGAGTAAGTGAGAATATTAGGTGTTTTTTTCTACCAACAGTCTTAGCTAAGCTAAGTTGTTTTACGATTATGCAGACTGTAACAAAAGAAATTATTATTTTATTTACGCGGTGTAATACTAAAACAAATTAGGTTAACTAATATTGGTGGTCAGTGGTCACTGGTCAGAAAGAAAACACCTATTACTGGAAAGCCGTCTGTAAAACAGAGACAAATGGTACATTAAAATGGCCCTGGACGTTTCCTCGCGAGAAACGGCTGTTCTGCCTAAGATAACCGAACGCTGTGTTATTTACTTTGCAGACGGTTGTTTTACAGGCATGTACAAGTGTACATTATGAGGGCCATAAGATAATATGATGTATATGATAAAATGATATGTGCATAACAACAAATATTTTAAATTAATAGTAACAATATGTACGTATAGCTTCAAGTATTGATAAACAATGACGGAACCATTCACACCTCTCAATGTTAAAAAAGAACACCGAAACATCGGGCGGGAATCTAGGGCTCCAATTTTCAGTGGCTACCATAGACTTATAAAAATAAAGACACCAATATACCATATCAATCTAACTACGACTGTGTCCGGACAACCAGCAATGCCGTTTTTGGTTCCTCTCTTTCGTGTCATTTGTTTCGTATTTACCTCACTCTCTCTGATTCAGGGTCGATGACCTTCTTGAACTTGCTCATTAGAAATTTTAGCGTATGTCGTTCTCGCTTCGTAATCGTCGCCACTCGCCTGCCGCCGCCATTAAATTTGTTTGATTGTTTACAGTTAGAGTGTTTAAGAGAATCGAGTTTTTAAATATAATTTTTGTGATTTCATGTAATTAATATCTTTTCACGTTAGTTATAGATTTAAAAGACAATTGTGGTATATATTGGATTGTGCCAAGGACCAATTTATTCTTCGTCATGATACATATTATGTATTTTTCTATTTTTTTATCATTATTATGGTGCCTTTTTATTATAAACAATTTAAGCTTATAAACTCTTTTATTACCCACGCACAAATATTAATTTTTGATATTTACAGTGGTGTATTTATGTTTATAATAAACAGTTATAAATGTATTGTATTTTTTTTTATTAAAATAAACGTTATTATAATGTAACATGTAACCCGCCCCTTCCCTGGTTCTCCATTTTTTTGATAATTTTTTTCATATCTTAAACCATGGGAGATATCATAAAAGTTTATACGAATAATTTTGTAGGGAATTAAATTCCTATAGTAATCAAATGCCAAAACTTTGCACCTCAGAAACTGAAATTTTCCTTATTGGAATCTGATATTAAATTTATAAAAAGCAAAAGTAAAAAAAAAAAGTGACTGGGTCAAGGAACTGAACCCGGGACCTTCAATCCAAAATCAAAAACCCTAACACATGATCCATCAGCTCCTACTTGTTATTGGAACTAAACTTGTTACATATACCAAAATACTATTTCTTCCAGTGCATTGACCGAGAATTGAGAGAGAGATAAAGCTAACCCTGAAATCATACAATAGAAAGAGATCAGCAAAATAAATGTGTCGTGGATATGTCTCGGACACTATTAATCCATTGTCACTTGGTCTATATATCCGAGGTCTGTGGTGGCTACACACCTATTAGCACTCTTATGTGTTCCTATTACTAGTACTAACAATTATCGTAGCTTTATATTTTATATACACAGTGTTGCTTTACTGTAGAACGTCACTTTTACCCCATAAAGAGGATCCTTTAAAATGGTGGAAAGAAGGGAAAAAATATACCCTCGATTATTTGAGATGGTTAAAAAAAGATTATGTTTAATGGCAACATCCGTTCCATGTGAACGGATTTTTTCCAAACTGGTCAAATTTTAACAGACAGAAGGAGTAGGCCAACTTCAAAAAAAGTCAAGGAAATAATGTTTCTAAATCATAATTTATAGTTTTCTACTTATGTGATAATTATTGCCAAATAAAATAAGAGTTTATTTATGTTTATCTTACATCTAAATATGTTTATTAGTTTCTTATGTTTATTTTGGTATTATATTTTTTATTTACTTGGTAGTAGTAGTAGTAGTACTTATTTTACTAGACAAGTAGGCCACAAGGGCCCTTTTTACCTAGGGACCTACAGCTTACCGTGGACTCGAACCACGGTCCTCGACTGTCAACTAACCCACCGCCTGGGCCTGCCCGCCTGCACCGCTAGCAGAGTGGCAAACCCCTGGGTAGGTCTGTTCGACCCTCCACCCGGGCTTGCCTCTCCGCCTACATCAGGCTAGCGGCCTTCCCGGGATTGTCTGTTGACAGCCACCGACGTTAGATGAGCTACCGTTCATCCATCCATGCCGACGTCGTGCTGCTTAACTTCACTACGAATATCGGAATTACGCCATACCTCATCCCTTTTTTTACTTACTTTTTTATATAATAACATATTCATTTACTAAATAAATTAAAGCGTATTAATTATATCACTAACTAACAAATACCCTGGTAACAAAAGCGTACGGTGTACGTTGTTAAAAGTCTGTGACAATAAACCCTTAATTAATTCCCAACGATGTCTAAATAAATAAATGTCAATCACCGATAAATAGATCCGTCTAAAATGTTCGCAACTCGTCCCCGCTTAAGATCTGTTATAAAGTGTTAGAACTGAAAACAGAATGAGAACGAATCAGTGCATTTGTTAATTTTTTGTTCTTTGTGACCGAACTAAAAATTGAACGATTCTTACATTCTCGCTTAAATGAAGTTATCTCTGTTCAAACTAAATCTTTTAAGTAGGTCGAACGAACTAGTTCGTTATAACAACGCGAACTAGTTCTTATAGTTCGCAGTTGGAAACCGTTCTTTTTGATAGTTAGTTCGCGAACTACTCATCACTAGTATAGGATATTATTCACAAAAATTGTTGAGAACGAGCATGCCAAATGAGAAATCTAATAATATACATAATATAACAACATAAAACATAAAACACGCTACATAAATTAGACAACCCCCAAACCAAAGCCAATGTTGCACGGACAGAGGTTACACAGTTGAAAAAAAACACGGACACACACAACTAAACCTTTTGACTTTGTCAGAATCGAAACCAGATTTGAACTTGGGAGTCGATAGGCAGTAAACTAGCTTCGTTTGTCACTTAACTCTACCGAGCTCAGTAGCGTAGTGGGTCATTTGAAAAAAAATTGACTAAATGCATTTAACGAGAATGTCCTAAATTAGCGCTAGTATAAAAGACACCCTTTATAGTAATAATTAATATTTGGTGGTTGTGTTGTTGAAGTACATCCTTTGTCTACATAGCTGCAAAATATATCTTCTTAATTAAGAGTAATACACACATAGCAAATTAACTTGTTAAATTTTGTTCCAACCAAAATGTTCATATATTTTTTAATGATTCAGCAACACCACATCAAAAATCAGAAATCTGGAGGTCATTGGAAAGGTAAATTTATGCTGAATTGAAAAACGCAAAATATTTAGGGTGTTCCATTTTTAAAAAAATTCCTCGAAGATGCTCCACATATTTTTAAAATGTGACGCTATATCACTTCCATAAAAAAAATAATTTTGCAAAGTCTTCTAATACGGCCGATAACGAATTTTGTAGCACTATCGGGACACCCTGTATATATACATTTGTATGACTAAAGATAAGTAGAAAAGTTGATTGGATATTACGTTACTATGAAATTTAGAAATTAAATTATTACACAATACTATTCTTTATCTATCTAGTTTGCACCTTATTTTGTTAGTTTTGCTCTTCAGTTTATGGAGAGTTATAAAGAGTGGGTCATAGAGTAATTAGAGTCTCATTGGTTCGAAATATGAAGATTTAACCAAATATGTCTAAGCCTAAGTAAGATGTCTGTAGACTTAGTTATACAGGGCGTCATATATAATATATTAAATAAAAAAAAATGTGTTCTATTTTTTTTTAAACAGTTTTACAGCCATTTTTATTGAGTAGCTATAATCACTCATTTTCGAGATATTTAACTTTTAAAAGTTAACTGAATACTACACACTACATAGTATTCTCATTATTTGTATCAAGTTAGCTTACGTCATACTTGACAAGACAGAATTGTGGTAAAATGCGTTATTGTTATATGTTATTGTAAAGTAAATAATTAAAATCCACGACCTACCCATTTTTCTGTTGCAGAAAATAATTAGTTTTGTATGCAAATCGAAGACAACCTAACCACAAACTGTATGACGTAACAAACAAAATGCTTATGTTGTGTGTCACCGTGGCACCATTCAGTACAGAGTGGACCAAATTAGATGGGATTTGGGGTTTTCTCTAAAACTATGGCAGAAAAACAAAAAACTTTCTCGATTTTCGAGAAACAAACAATGGCTCAAACCGCGATCGTCTATCTTTTTCAACTACCCAGCTGCAAAGGATTTTTGGAAAATTGGCATTTTTGGATGTTCTCTATATCTCAATTACCACGTGATGAGTCAAATATGGAGCAACACATTCTTAAGGCACTTTTTTGAGTCGTGCTGATAAAAAGAGAATTATGCATACCTCAGTTTTCGATATACCATAGATAAAACTTGTATTTTTTTAAACGGAACAGCCTTTAAATTATTTCATTATTCGAATACAACTTAAATTAGCTTTCCAACTATATATCATACGTCATATTTATCTCTAGAAAAAGTGGTTAATTTTCGAAAAATTAAGTATATTTATGAGGAGGCCATGGAAAACTATTAACAACAACACTTCTTATAATATAAAATATTTTTTGCCAAAATTAGGAAAAACTAAACTACAATAAATGTTCGAATTTTCTTCCATTGACATCTATGCATTTTTGACAACTTCTCCTTACAGCATTTGTTGCATTTCTAATCATGACATGAGTTATTGTCCGAAACGCAGCTGATGTTTATTTTTCCAATTCTTCTATGTTATTAGAACGTTCTCTATATATAATATTTTGTAAATAACCCCAAAGCTAAAAGTCGGCAGGAGTTATATCGGGAGATCTAGCTGGTCACAAAATAGGACCATTATTTCCTAAAAATTTAATAATATCTAAACTGCTTTGTTATTTATTAATGTCCAGTTAGCTAAATTAATTGTTAGTTATCAATTTAGTTAACTTAGCTAACTAGATATTGATGAACTAGTCCTGAGTGATATATAGATACCTATCCAATCCTCCCCAAATTGAGTATTTAAATAATTTCGTGTTTCATTTGACGTATGACCTGGGGCGCCATCTTGCTCGTAATATAATCTTTAAAATTGCGTTACAGCCATATTATCTCCAGAGGGTTCTATTTCTTGTCATAGAATGTTAATATAAGTTTCGGTATTCAAATTACCGTGAAAAAAATGAGGACCTATTTTTGGTATCCAATAAAACCACACCATACACCAAATCCAATCGTCCTTGACGATTAACTGTAGCGGTTACGTGCGGATTTTCATGAGCCCAATGGTAGTTATTATGCCGATTAAAAATTCCGGCACTGCTTATATGGGCCTCGTCTGTCCATATAATTGTTGCTTCAAATCCTGGCACTTCATTGCACTGACGCAAAAACCACTGGCAAAAATCGAGACGCCATTGAAAGTCATTTGGGTGTAGATGGTGACTAATCCTAATTTTGTAGGGTTTGAATTCATTTTTTTTTTAGCAACGCAAGGCAGTTGTTTTTGGGATTCCTAAAATTTCCTGTATTTCGCGAGACGATATATTAGGATTTTCTCTTACAGTTTCTAAAACAATATTTTCTACAGCTTCTCTACCTGCTTTATTATATATCTCTGTTCGAGGCTTGACAAATGATCCAAACTCCTTTAAATTTTATTGTAGCCTTTTGATTATGTTTATGTCTGGCTGCCTCTTTTCTGGATATCTAAAAATTTTGTTTAGGCGGCACTTTTGGCACAAAGTTTTGCTGTCTAACTTACCTATTAAGATAAAGTTCGGAAGCTAAATTTGAATCTTCTCCGCATTCTATAAAACACTTAATCATATCATATTTTTCATAATAAATTGAACCATTTTTAACACTGCTCACTCACAATTAACTCACAAATTAGTTTTTGACATTTACGATTATTTCGATTTTCTTTTTTTTTTACCATGGCCTTCTCAAGAAATATTATAAATACGATAAATATGCATAGATGTCAATGGAAGACAAGTCGAACATTTACTGTAGTTTAGTTTTTCCTATTTTTGGCAAAATTACCATATTTTATATTATAAGAAGTGTTGTTGTTAATAGTTTTTCATGGCCTCCTCACAAATATATGTAATTTTTCGAAAATTAACCACTTTTTCTAGAGATACATATGACATATGATATATCGGTGGAAAGCTAATTGAAGCTGTGATCGAATACTGAAATAATTTACAGGGTGTTCCCTTGTTATATCTATCTCGAAAACCGAGGCATGCATAATTTTCTTTTTATCAGCAACGAATTCTACTCAAAAAAAGTGCTTTAAGAATGTGTTACTCTATATTTGATTCATCACGTGGTAATTGAGATATAGAGGTCATCCAAAAATGCCAATTTTCCAAAAACGCTCTGTAGCTCGGTAGTCGAAAAAGATAGACGATCGCGGTTTGCGCCATTGTTTGTTTCTCGAAAATCGAGCTTAGGACACCTGTATTGGTTTTTATCTATCTGCCATAGTTTTAGAGAAAAGTCCCAATTCCCATCTAATTTGGTCCACCCTGTACTGTAGCGGTATTTTGAACTTTTTATTTCGGTATGGTCTCGAGTGCCAGTTCCTGTTTTAAAGTATTGGAATACCACTTTATTCTATCAGCAGCGGTATGATAGAAGCTAGGATAACTCAGTAAAGAAATGGAATGTCCAGTCTGAGTGTGTGGTTGTAGGTTGCGTAACAATGGACAACTTCACTTTACCTGCCGAAATTGATTCTCGGTGTACAAACAGATTTCCTTACTTACACCTTTGCTTTAAATCAAAGACAGACTTTCAACTTCACTTACTCTAAGCAAGAAGCTATGAAAATGCAAGAATGGTGATCGGTTATATCAAGTACAGTTAAGTTATCGAAACTACTACTACGGTATTGCCATCAAATGTTTACTACAAACATTTACAAAAGCAAGCAAGCGGTGATTCAAAATAAAACAAGGATACGGCAACTACTATTACTGGTAGCTACAGCAAGCGGTTAATGAGGCGGTATTACGATAAGCGGTCGGTGCAGCAATATATTTAGTGGTAAGCAGTTACAGAGTACTGGCAAGACACAAATGCACGAGGCCAGTCTAGGGACAGGCGGTATATTTGACTGTCTAATCGCTAACGTGCTATAGTTTAAGATTAACTCTTAATATCCCTGAAGGGTGTATTGACTATGTGTGTCGGACAGAACGACTAATACATTGCACCCCGGGGCACTTCGTGAGATTCTATCTACATACGAGGCCGTAAAACCTCACTTATGCCGCTTCGCGTTTACCTAGTGAGGTCCTATCCACAGACGAGGTTTTAGAACCTTACTGGCAGTGAGACTATGACTGAGACGGAACTCTATTCACATACGAAGCCTTAGACCAAATATTTCCGTTGCTCTTCTAACTCTATAGCACTGTAGTTTAGTTTACTAACTCGTATTTTAGTATAAACTGTCCGTTAAACTAACTAGACCAGAGATATGCGTGGATGCATAAACGTTAACACTTGGTAAGTACTTATAGTTTAGTGCGATAGGTTATCACATCAACTTCAAGCTTATCTTCTTTACAATTTAAATTCATTTAGTACGGCTGTCTGACGGATCGGTTAATACGTGACTTCCTGGGGCACGGAGTGAGATTCAATCCACATACGAAGCCTTAAAATCTCACTTATACTGAACTTGCAAAATAAATTTAACTTTGGTCAAAACGGTTTTAAAAGAAATATTGACACAAGTTATCACATACTGGGTGGGGTGCACCAAAGTGACAGAAAACCCCATTTAGGTCTGGTTACAATAGAAATCTGTTAACGGAAAAATCACTTCGTTACAACTGTTTATAAATCTCTATGAACACCTAGGTGAAACAGGTTCTTTTCACCATAAACATCATAATGGCCGTTCAAAAATTGTATCTGTCGATGATGAAGAGGATATTTTAGTTTGTATTTCCGAAAATCCTGAAATTAGTACTCGTCGTTTATCTGCTGCTACAGGAGTAAGTCAATCATCTATTTGCAGAATATTCCGCAAAAAGAAACTTTATTCTTATTACTATACTCATATGCACAATTTATGCTACATGATCTGCCCGCTCGATTACAATAATTTGTACAGTTTTTACATAATAAACAATAATACTAATCGAATCTTCTTCAAGAAAATCTTATTTACCGTTGACGCGAACTGAAGTAACAATCATTTTTGGAATTCCAGAACCAACATGCCGTGAAAGAAAGACACTTCCAACATGAATTTAATATTAATATGTGGTATGGCATAGTTGGTGACTCTTTAAGAGGCTCATTTGAACTGCGACCTAATCTTCCCTTCTATTTAAGTTTCCTTGAATAAGAATTATGTATGCTTTTAGAGGATGTAAACCTCCTATAAAACATAACATGTAGTTCATACAGGATGTAGCATTTTGCACTACCAGTATGTCGTCATTTGATGAACGTTTAGCACATCGTTGGGTTGATGGTGGAAGTGAATTTCCTTGGCCAGCGCGAAGGCCCGTTTTAGATTCCCTAGACTCTTCTGTATAATCATTAGTGTATAAAGATAATGTTAATATTCGCGCTGAGAGTTATGGGCAAAAATCGAACAAACTGCCAATTCCATTAAAAAAGATCAACAAATGCTGTTTTTGGTTATTTTAGAATTTTTTATTTGCCACTTTACATTTTCTTATTTGTTTTAACAGATTTAAAAACTTTTTTTATTTATTATTTGTAGTTTATGAATGATTAGTCCATTAAAATAGTATGTTGTTTCATTTGAAAATTTATTAAATATAGTAAGTTACTTATTTAAAATAAGACGTAAGCCTACTTGATGCAAATAATGAAAATACTGTGTAATGTCTATTATATAGTTAACTTTTATTCGTTAAATATCTCTAAAACGATGATTTTAGCGACTTACGACAAGTATATCTTTTTTACTTAGAATTAGTGAATACATAATTATTTAAAAAAAAAATACAGCTGTTATGGAAAAAATATAACACCTTTTGGTTATTTACAGTACTGTATGTGACGCTCTGTATAGCTGAGATCAAAATTAATATGAAATTATCATTTATCACCACAAGAAACCTACCTCTACTGATTTTGAGCTTGATACGTTAAATAATTTTCGAGTTACACTCAAAAAAATCATTTAAAAAATGTACTTTAACACCCTGTGTCTAATTAACTAGGGACATTTGACTTAGGTATGTTTGGTTAAATCTTCATACTTTGAGCCAAAGATTCTCTCTCCAGTTACTCTATGGCCCGTGCTTTATAACTCACCCTATATAAAAAGAATATTTTTAGTAACTTGAAAATGTACTTGTAAACTAATAAAATAAAGTGCAAATTAGATAAGCAAAAAACAGTGTTTTGCAGTTATTTAATTTCCTATACAAATAAGTTTCCAACTTTAACACTCTCCACCTTTTTGTATTTGCATTAGCTACATAAATATGATTTTCGCAATTTAATGAAACGAAGTTGTATACAAAGTTAATTAGCAATATCATCTGCTTAAATTGTCTGAGAAGTATGACCTTTAATTAGTGAAGGGGTTATAATTACATTACAGAGGAAGAATACGTTTTTAATTAATTCTCATATTTTAGGTAGCATTCTGATTTAGACAGGTTACAGGCATTTTGCTTATATATTTGTAAAAGTAAATGTAGCCGTAAAATTATTGTTCAGATAATGTTTACATTTAAAACATAATATAAAAATGGAGGAAACTGCGAATATCCTATTTATTTTAATGTTTAGAAGAAACATGCACGACATTTTTTGACAATAGGCAAAAAATATATATTACTCTGATGTACAGAGAGTTCCACTGACAGTTGCTTAAAATGAAAAATGCACTGCGAATTACTAATGTCTTAATTGCATTCAATAGGTCAGCAATTTAAAAATATAAAAAATGTACTAAATATTAATCAACATTTAATATGTCGAATTTATGTTTTGCTGAAATCGATTTCAAGTTAAGATATAGTATTTGTTTTTGGGAGTTCCCACCGAATAAAATAATGTATTTTTAACTCATGCATGATTTATACTATATGCAATATACACTGCTTTCATTTTAAAACTAGTCATCTTGAATAACCCTGGACCTGAATACGATTTTGAGAAAAAACTCGTCGATTTAGTTTTCGCTGTTGCTTGAATTTTATATTCCACCCTTCCGCCCGCAGCTTCTCCTACTTTGAAATTAAAAATGATACCCACTATCTTCTGGAACATCATTTTAATGGACATAAAATGTATCCTTTTACAAAAAAAAAAGTAATAGGGTCGTCCGTTTCTGAGATCTCAGAAACGTGTCATTTAATGAATAATCAGGTGAATAATAATGTTACACTTATATGCTACTAACGCTGGTGCCAAAATTACTAATATCGTAGGACTGTAATATAATATTCTAATATACTAATAACAATAACGATTAAACTGAAATAAATTAAATAACTTACCAACATCTATTCGGATCCAGTGATTACGCGATTTTATGTTTTAATCAAGGAATAAGGAAATTTAGGATAAAAGGAAAAGGAGATCTGATTAAACACAAATTTCAATCGTTTCAAAAAAAAATACAAAAATGCAATATATGAACCAAAAAAATTGATGCCGTTTTTATATTTTTTTTCAAAGCTAGCTAATTTCGCTAATACCAACATACAGGGTGGGGCAATAGTGCGTCCGACTTCGATATGTCGAGTTCTATGAGAGCTAGAAACTTGATTTAAAAACATAAATAAACTAGACAAAATCTATAACCGGAAACTCTTTTTGAATATACAGGATGAGCCAAAACGATTCTACACGGTTAACTAATTTTTTTTTAATGGAATGCCATGTATATCAGACCATTTTTGAAACGTCTTTGTGACCTCCTTCCACTCCTGTATTATTATTGACTCTCTCCCAACCACTTGGATGTAATGATTTTTTTTGTTGAAATTATGCCAATATTTTTTTTTGTAATTCAAGAGAAGATATTATAAAAAGTGCTCCACATATTGCCCATTTGGAATGAGGTTTTTACTGTTAATAAAATTGCCGAAGTGATACTTCTAAAAGCTTTTATTAACCTTTTCTTCAAGTTTTGGATTGTTGTGTGGTGTTTTATGGGCATCATGCAACACTCTTATTATAATACCTTCTCATGAATTATTTGAAAAAAATCCTCATTTTTAATTTGTATTGCTGAATTTTGCAGTTATTGTTCAATAAATTGTAAATGGTCACAAATAGCCATAGGAATGTTTGTTTTTCAATCCCACATCACATCGTCCATTTGAAAAAATTGAAAAAATTCAATTCAAAAAGTTGTAAATTTAAAAATCCTTTTTGGCCACCCTGTATACCTTGGGAGAAAGTCAATAATAATACAGGAGTAAAAGGAGGCCACAAAGAAGATTCAAAAAAATATTCTAATATACACGGCATTGCATTTAAAAAAAATTTACTTGACCCTGTACAACTGTTTTGGCTCATCCTGTATATTCGAAAACAATTTCCGGTTATAGACTTTTTTGTCTAGTTTACTCATGTTTTTAAACCAAGTTTCTAGCTATCATATAATTCGAGATATCGAAGTGGGACGCACTATTGCCCCACCCTGTGTATCTAACATAAGAAAAAGCATTCTGGGGTTTTATCTCATTCCCTATAAAACCAAATAATTTAACACTACCAGGGATATCTTTTTGCATGTAAAGAGCTCTAATGGTTATAGCAGAGATTCGATCTTTTTATTAACGTATGTTTCAAATTTCAAATAGTATCTAACAAATATATTAAGGATTACTAACATAATTTAAATAGCAAATACCAACCACAGCGTAAACAGAAAATTATGTTATTGAATGTTTAAAATGTTCTCCAAACAATAATAAAACATATTTTCGAATTCTTGCCGGACTTTTCTGTTTCTGGAGAAATCTGTTTACATTCTAAAGTTATCCTAGCTCTGAGATCACTATTATCTTCTGGCGGAGTTTTGTAACCGTAAGTTTTAAAATAACCCAGGAGAAAAAATCAAGTGGCGTTAAATCTGGAAATATTGTTGACCATTCTTGAACATATCTCCTTCCAACCCATTTCCCAGGAAATTTTTCAATTAACCATCGTCTGACAGGAGCAGCATAATGAGGAGGAGGTCCGCCTTGTTGAAAATGCAAGCTATGGAGCATAATGTTTCTTTCTTCATCGATCTCGTTTTCTAGCAACTGGATGATGAGTGGGTTTATCTCGTTCTCTAAAAGTTCTAAATACAGTTGCAAATAAGCTCAATTATTATCTCCCTCCCTAGAATACCAATTTAACATTGACGTTATCGGGAAACTGTGTATGGGCCTCCCGAAATATATGTGGATTTTCATTGTTTCAGTACCTACAAGTACGTTTACTGACAAATTAATTTAAGAAGAAGGTCGATTCATCGCTGAAACTAATACTTTTTAACAAACTTTTACAGATTTTTTCACAGAATTAAATCCTTCTGTCATAATCATCTTCACGGAGCTGTTGATGAATTTACATTTTGTAAGGAAAGAACTTATTTACGCATCTTATGCACCAAACCAACTTAACTAACTTTGGAATAGAGGTGTTTGGATTCACAGCGATATGATCAAGAAATTCTAACTATGTTGCTTCGTCCAGAACTCTTGGTTCGTGATTTTTTTCTATACACTGAAACCAGTGACGTAAAATGTTCAGACTATTGATTATATACTGGTGGGCTACATTTTTAACGGGGTGTCTTTCTTTAAAACCCCCATCTGTTATACGAGCGCAACGATTATTACTTCTGTAAATAAAGATAATTTATTTTCTCTGTCAAAGTATAAACAGTTTTTGAAAAACTGATTTTCGTTTTATTAACATCGACAAACGAATACTGCAAACTCTGGGTCCCAAATTTTTAACTACAATAGGCAAACGACTGATTTATTTTGCACTTTTTTGTTCTCAGAGCTTTTCTTAAAAAATATTCAATTCAATTTTTTGTTTCTGCTTAAAATCTATACATTTTACTTTTAATCGTAAAATGTAAAAAAGGAAACAAAATTTCAAAAAAAAAAATATTCAATTCAATTTCTTGTTTCTGCTTAAAATCTATACAATTTACTTTTAATCGTAAAATATTGTAAAAAAGGAAACGAAAATTCAGACACTTCGAAATTCCTCGACCTTTCAAAATAAAAAAAAAATCCGAAATTTGCATCGATTCCATTTGATCCTCGATTCATCCGTGGTATTGGTGAGATTTTTAAAAATATAAATATAACAGTGGTTCATTCATCGGGAAATAAACTACAACAACCTTTAGGCAATCCAGAAGACAAAATTGAAACAAACGAAAAGTCAGGGATTTACGAAATTAGTTGAAAGGACTGTAATCAAAAGTATGTTGGACAAACTCGACGATCAATTCAAACCAGATTCAAAGAGCATATGGTAGAACACGTAAGTCTAGTGTTGGCCAGTATGCGTTTGAGAACAACCATAAAACAGATATTATCAGTTTAAAATTAATTAGGACTGTAACAAATACTAGACAGCTGGATGCATTTGAAAGCTTGGAAATCACAAAGTGTAAAAATGGTATGAGTAGTGACAGAGGGCCAAACCCAAATAGCCCATGTGACAATAGTTTAGGTATAAATAGGATACATTGTTAGTATAATGTTAGTTCTAATCGTCTCCAGATGATGCCAATGTGGTTAAAGAAACGCACGTCGAGTGCAGTATATGGTGCTTTGGTTTTTCGTGAAAAACTACGTCAGTGTTGTATTTTATATCTAAGTAGGGACACATTTTGAACATTGAAATGAAAATTTTCTGTGAACTTAAATATAGATAACACCACAGCTCTGCCGTTTCCATCTAAACTTAGAACTATATCACAGACTACTATATACTACATCTATGCTTAGAATGATGGAGAAAGATGAATTTCACCCTCTATGTTTTATTGTGATGTTTTCAGTAGATTTTAAGAGCATTGTGGTACCACATTTTCTCAACGCAGACCAGTTCATGGTAAAATATGGACATTGTATGCCGATGAAATAAACGCGCCCTCAAACTGATCGTTACTACGCGTGAATAAGGGATTATGTTCAATACTAAATGAGTAAATCAGATACATTCCCTTACTCACGTGCAGTAGCGAGAATTTTTAGAAAAAAAAAATGTTTTTAATTTTTTCATAGATACACAAATTTGAGTGATTTAATTGTTTACTTTAGCGGTCTTAAATTAAAAGTAGAATGGTTAGAATGACCCAAATCTCCTAAATGCGCATTTTTTTCACTTTAATTTTTATCAACATCACAATGATACAGTATGTACGTTCATCCAAGAGCTAGTCTTGAAAAATGGCGGAGTTATATAAAGCAACCTCGGCTGTGTTTATTATATATTAATCCTTCGAAAATATGCACCATATACAACTGATTATTTGAGAGACCGGTCGCTCTGCGCATTGATACTGAGAAAAAACTCATACAAAGACAGTCACGAGAGTTACAACAAAAATGTATAGTTTGTTTTAGTTAGTATACTAGTAACCTGGCTCTTTTCGATTTGATTCGTTTATTGATTTAGAGGAATTATACTAACAAAAGTCGCATTTACCTTAAATGGAATGGAAATCGTATTTTAAATGTTGTCTCAAGAATTACATTACTTCAAGTATTTATAATAACTGCGATTTATATTGATAAATAATCTATCCACAATACATATCCGAAATTTAGATAAAATTTAATTAAGTATTTCTATTTTTGGTATATCTGCAGTATTTCTATTTGGTATATTTATAAGAGATACTATTGCACTCATGCTAGATATCTCGAAAACTGCAAAATCTGAACTACAAATAAAAACTTATACAAAGGAAATATTTCTACAATAGTAGCATAAACCAAATTAAGTTCAGAAAAAAAAATTATATGTCGGGTAATTTCAATAGGGAATTTCATTACTCATGCCCAGTTATTTTCTGAAAAATTGGAGGGCCGTAAAGGATAAGTAATAATAACATAAAAACGTTAATCACCTAATTTTGATAGAATGGAAACACTTGTGTTGTATTGTGAACTGATTTGTTACACAATTATTATAGCATACTGCCAATCATCGCCTTATTCTGGCCAATGAAAAAAGTAATATTTAAATATAAATAAAATCATGCAAAAATGTGTGCCAGTTTCTTACGGTGTTGAATTGAGACAGTTAAATACATTTCGTCTCTTCGAGTTTACTGTTTTAAAATTTCAACAATGTCTTTCTTTTTCATTGTAGACGCTTTACTGAATTTTTCTGACAAAAAAAAACAGTATGTAGTAAAAATGATGAATAAAATATTAGCAAAAACAAGGAATACATTTTTCAGCTTTTTTTTAGGTGTCTGGAATTTCAAACAGGAATTGCTGTTATTCAATTACTTTAATTAGATAAATTGCATATTTTTTTAAGTAAGAATGTTAGTCAATAATTTTGATTATCTTATTAAAAATTCAATAACAAAAAATTAAGTTAGGTAATAGTAATTCTGAGAACACGAAATGTCTGTCATATGCATTTTGGTTTGTAACAAGGAACAATATAAACAGTTGCGTTAAGAATGAAATAAAATAGTGAAAAAAATGCATTTTTTCAGGTATTTGAAACATTATACAAGGTTATTAAGTTTTGTTTACACCAAATAAATAAATACTTTATTCCGATATAAATGAGTTCGCATCGCTTACGACTGTGGAAGTTAAAGTAAAGCAGAACATCCGGTAGATTTGAGAAATTTTTAAATCATTTAGGTGCTAATAAAACAGTATATTTTGTTTTTATATTGGTCCTTATAATCGAAATCTGTTCCCTAACTTGAGGCTTACTGTATATTTAATAGTCTGCAGATGTTCTTAATTAAACTATTAATCCCTCAAAGTGCTTTCCCAACCATAAAATCTAAGTCTTAGTGTAACATTTAACACATAATTACAGGGAATATCAGGCTTGGTCGACGTGGTCAAGAATCTCCCCCCTGGAAACATGCCCTTTATCTCAACAGCGATGCAGAATGATCTTCCAAAAACGCTCCCTATGGAAATGGCCCTTCACGAACCAAACTTACCTGAAACTGAGACGTACATCGTAGAACTGAAAAAGGACGATTTGGGTCTTGGTATTACCGTTGCAGGATACGTTTGCGAAAAGGGTTAGTTAACTTCCATTATGTCTCCACACCTTCGTTCTTAATGAAATTTTATCTAATTTAGTTTATTACTTGCTAAAGTTTGAACCTAACGCGTGATAATCCCTTAAATGAGATTATTTTGTAATTTCAGAAATGTTTCTCAATAAATAGTTTACCTACGAGAAGAACTACAATTACAATGTATACATACATTTGATTTTGCTATTATTCAGATTTGTCATAAATATTACATTTTTATTTAGCTGCTCTTAATCTCAGTTAGTCAGTTCAATATTGGTTAAAACATTTAAAATAATAATACAAGATTATTCAATTTAATAGGACTTCTTATATTGATGCACAAATAACAAAATTATAACAAATAAAATTTTCTAAAACTACCCACCCCAATGCGATTAATTAATCTTTTGATTTTGACTTTAAATAAATTTATATTTTAATTTCCAACATCTATGACATCTCAGTTTGGTATTTTATTCTACAATATGACAATATATATATATATATATATATATATATATATATATATATATATATATATATATATATATATATATATATATGTTGTTTTTCAGGTTTTCGCGGGTGGTGAATGTTAAATTCGTTTTCCGGGTATACTCCCGCGTAGGTGATAGGCCCCGAGAGGGACCGTGGCTGTCTGAACGACGTTTCGGCAGAATCTCATCTGCCATCTTCAGGTTCTAACCGTTAACTGCTTACTGCGGCTTCTGGTTACTCGAACTGAAAATTGTTGTCTAATGTCCGTCTAGTGTCGTGGATTGATTTTCTCATCAGGGTTAGGCTGGTTTTTCGGAGAATTCTTTTTTGTGTGTTGATCCTTTCTGTGGAACGTCAATTCCATGCATTTCGGAATGATATTTTCATCCCGGCAGCGTTGCAGAAATGCGAGATTGCAAAGAAGTTTCCTTCTTTTTGATAATATTTTCTCGAAGTTTCTTGTCTGATGAAATGTCTTCTCCCCGTAGAGACATATTATGTTGTTTTTCAGGTTTTCGCGGGTGGTGAATGTTAAATTCGTTTTCCGGGTATACTCCCGCGTAGGTGATAGGCCCCGAGAGAGGACCGTGGCTGTCTGAACGACGCTTCGGCAGAATCTCATCTGCCATCTTCAGGTTCTAACCGTTAACTGCTTACTGTGGCTTCTGGTTACTCGAACTGAAAATTTTCAGTTCGAGTAACCAGAAGCCGCAGTAAGCAGTTAACGGTTAGAACCTGAAGATGGCAGATGAGACCCCGCCGAAACGTCGTTCAGACAGCCACGGTCCCCCTCGGGGCCTATCACCTACGCGGGAGTATACCCGGAAAACGAATTTAACATATATATATATATATATATATATATATATATATATATATATATATATATATATATATATAATATATATATATATATATATGTCACGACCCTATTGGGTTCGTCTTAAGGGACTTACTTGGCTGTGAGAGGTTTTGGAGTTATAAAGAATGAATAATATGGTTTTCATGGTTTTTTATTAAAACAATAAAAATATAACAATTATCAGCAATGAAGAAAAGGGCAATCATAAAAACAACAATAATAAAATAAAAATAAAAGGGTCTTACCACAATACCGCCATATCAGGAGAGGTGTGTCCTATGAGAAGTCTTTTAGTGGACTCCCCCTTGTCTATTAATTGGAGCTTATTTATAGTATTGATAAATACCTCATCAGCAGTTTCCGTATAAGTAGAACTCTTATCATGTGTGTTTTAACGCGGTAAACAATTAGTAATTGAAATATGAAACCTTATATCCTGCATTGCTATTTATTGCAATGAGTTTTAATAAATGTAAAAATTATAATTTAGATTATTAGATTTAAATGTTAATTTAATTTTATGAATTATATAGGGAATTTACCAATGAGTATTGTCCTTGTTTATTTAAGGGAATAAAAATATTCACTTCTTGACAATATATATATATATATATATATATATATATATATATATATATATATATATATATATATATATATATATATATATATATATATATAATCTTTGCAGATGTTGTATATATATATATATATATATATATATATACAACATCTGCAAACAGAGCCTTGCAAAATGGTCCCAGGGGTTAAAACAACCCTTTAAACATTTACTACTCAACCAGATATTTGTCCCTAATTCTACTTTGATGGAAGGTAAACTAAATCGTTAGTACTGTACATGTAAATTTTCATCGACTGGCAAAGGGTCCCAGGGGTTAAAAAGAACCCTTTAAACATTTAAAAAATTTGTAACTAATCAACCAATTATTTGTCCAAAATTTGGTTTTGATGGAGAGTAAACTATCGCTCTAGTAATATACTTGTAAATTTTCATTGTTTTGCAAAGGGTCCCAGGGATTGAAACGAACCTTTAAATTTTTTAAAAAATTTGTAACTGCCCAACCAGTTATTTGTCCGTAATTTCGTTTTGGTGGAGGGTAAATTAACTCGTTAGTAATATATATGTAAATTTTCATCGACTTGCAGAAGGTCCCAGGGGTTGAAACAGCACTTTAAACATTTAAAAATTTCTAACTTTACCACCAGTTATTTGTCCATAATTTATTGTTGATGGAGTGTAAACTTACTCGTTAGTAATGTACCTGTACATTTTAATCGACTTGCAAAGTATTCCAAGGATTGAAACAACCCTTTAAACATTTTAAAAAGTTGTAACTTCTCAACCAGCTATTTGTCCATAATTTTGTTTTGATGGAGGGTAACTAACTCGTTAGTAATGTATCTATAAATTTTCATCGACTTGCAAAAGTTCCCAGAGGTTGAAACCATTTGTCCATGATTTCATTTTGATGGATGGTAAACTAACTCTGGGGATTCCGTATACACGGCTTCACCCTCCAGAATGTGCCCCATAGCGCTCCGGGTCCCCGCGTTAGGTTCCCACACAGCGCCCCATTTTCAGAGGTACCTATCATGAGGCTCCAGGCCCTCGTGGTGGTGCTCCGTGTTATGGCCCCATTTTCTGTGTGGTTTAGAGTGGTCCCCTTTACTAGGGGTCTCCTTACCTATGGGGCCCAGATTGTCCCTTTTTTTCTGTGGGAAACTCACTTCCACATGTGGCTGTCTATATTATGGTGGCCCCGTTTCCATAAGGACCTAACTTCAGCCCATTGCAGTTCCATAATCTCACTTTTAGTCCCATTTTCCCCGCGACCACGTAAGGCTGCCACCACCTCAGCACCGTCATCGTGATTACATAACCTTACTTTTTCCCCACTTTTCTCCGCAGCCCCGTAGGGTAGCTATACTCATTCGTAGCAAGTTTTATAAATTAAGAAACAGTTCAATCAAGTTGTCACTGTTGTCAGAGGAAAAATCAAATGTTTAAGTGAAGTTTTGGTAAAGTCAAAGTTTACTATATAAATTTAGTAAACTTTTAGTGAAATTTTCTAATATTGGAGTACAAAGGAGCATATATTACTTAACAAAACAGGCTGTTGTGTTCATATGATCCAATTATTAATCGAAAATATCTCAAAGTAACAAAATAAGCATTATTGATTTATTATACAAATATTTAGTTGCGGTTATTAAATATTATCGATTACATTTTTTTGAAATTACTAATTAATTATTTGAGTCAACTAAAATTAGTTGTACAACTAACAATAAGATTACCTCACTCGACTAGTCATTCAACTGTATACGTAATGAAATTAACCATCGATTTAATTGATTAGAGCTATTCAGTGAGTAAAAGTTTTATTTTTTTATTTTTCAGCAATTCTTTTAATTTAATGCATTTATTTCTTGAGGAATAAACCTAGCAAAGAATGTTGATTAGTTTGTCAATAAGAAGTACAGAGATCTTACCGTTAATAGAAAATAATCAGGAAAACATACAATTGTTACAAAACTGATTCAAGATCTAAAGTCCCAAACCTTCAATAGAGGAAGAAAAAGGAAATGTATGTCACAGAGGCCAACCCTATTGTGGAAGGAAGTCATATGATTAATATTTGATACGTCCAGTCATTTTCTAAGAAAAGAAGCAATTTTTGCAGACATTATTAGTCCTTTTTTTATCAATGGAATTTTAAACAGTATAACAAATTTAGATATCATTCCTGCTTTGCAGAATGAGGATGAAGCTTCAGAAATGTTTGATGTCAACAGGATGGGGCATTATTTCACTGTGGAATAATAGTCATAGAGTATTTAAATGTTACATTTCTTGGTCGCTGGATTGGCCTATACGTTCCTCGTATCTAAGTCCTTTAGATTTTTCATTAGGAGTATGTAGGAAATAAAGTTTATAAAACCAGGCCCAATAATCTCGTAGATTTAAAATATGAAAAGGGATAAAATGACACAACTACCCAAACATTTTTTGTTCAATTTTACAAAGAATTTCTAGATAGGCTTGATTATTGTCCGGTAATGAACGGAAAACACTTGTTTGAAACAAGATTTTCTATTTATTTTCTCTTCATTGCTTCATTTTCCATATCGTTAGTTTTTCCTACAAATAAGAATTTCGGGCGACATAACGCAAATAACAGAGGTGCACTCGTGGTATACAGGTTTTCCTTCACAAAATTTTTCAATTATAATGAAACAATATCTTATCTTGTAAACGATCTTATAAACTTCTTTATGGTTTGTTTGAAGAGAGGTGGAGGCCGCAGAAAGGTGTAGGTATAAAATATTCCATATTGTTTGAATAGGACTGAAATTTTTGGTATATATAAAACTAACACTAACAATTTGAGTCGTTTTTTTAAAACCACAGATTACACAAATGTGCCTGTGTTAGGCAAGTTACATGAAAGTAGTTAAATGTCTGTAGAATCATTCGCCCAACTGCTTTCATGTACGCTACGGAGTCTGTTACAAATAATAAAAATTTGTTTTCATAATTGTCCCCCATAATAATTTTAAACGGTCCATAACAATAGACACACTACCTGTATTTGTGCGGTCTAAAACTTCGAAGGCTAATAAATGTCCTTTTATGGCATGTAGATCCTCCAACGCTCCCACCAATACGTTGCCAATTTTCGACCCATATGCGTTGCTTGTCTCATTTACACTGATCTAAATGTACTTGCTCTCAAGTTCAGAGCGAATTTGACAAATAATATGATTAGCTACTTGGCACAAATACACTCTTCTCAATGAAGATGAGGTAAGAAGTTGCATTTCCGAATACAGTCCCTCAGCACAGTTTTCTATTAATTATCGAAACAGTGGATTGTGCAACTGCACCTAAGGCAGCAGACACTTTTCTAAGCCCATGTTTAAATATCTCTGTTTGTCTCCCTCAATTAAGACCTGGTGTTTTCTCGAGGCCACGTTTTTACATAAAGCAGTTTTACGTGTATAGGAAAGCAATACATAGCACATTTTACAAGTTAGATCCATTGCCTCGCCATTATTAAAAGTCTAATACCACTACGTAATAACAGTAAGTAATAACTACGTAATTACAAAAAATAAAAGAAATAAAACAGAACGAACAGATGAACAAAAAAACAACGTTTTTATACTCGCTGTATATACAACAGTTCTCCACCGTAACCGTTTGCAGACTAACATATCCAACAAATAGACAAATGTAAGGTCAGGTAGTCGCTGATGCCGAGGTTATTCGGCCGTCCCCACATTTCTCGGCGATTTATGACCCCTTATCGGTGCGGTGCAGGTTTTACATGCAATAATAAGTTTAATGTCTAAGTAAATACACTGTCAGAAATTACCATTTATTTTATTATCATATCACGTGTTTTTCGGAATATAATATAAGGTAATAATAAACCCGTCTCTGGTATGTCGCCCAAAATTCCTATATTCTGTCTTTACTTCTGGGTTTATTTTATTAATTTCATTCAGTTTAATTTAATTCTTTTTTAATTTAATACATTTTGCACAGGATTGTAATTGAATAAATAAAATAATGATTTTTATTTCTCTTCTAGAAATTTCTAATATCTAACATATAGAAAGCTTATACCGCTGAAAACAAATGAAAGAAATCCTTAGTTTCAGGTGTGAAAACCAATAAATCAGATCAAAGAAAATAACCTTTAATTCAGCTATTTCACACATTTAGAGACTTAGTTGTTTGTATTCGAATTTGATATAACAAATTAGACTTTAATTAGACTTTATTTTTTGTCTATAAAATTTCCATAATAAATTAATACGAGCTGGATGAAATTTAATAACTTTAAGGAGTTCCTAGTGTCCATAGTCTTAAATCTTGAATATTTTAGGAAAAGTTCTCCGACATAAAATTCATATTATCCTTACCAGTATTAAAAAATACTAAAACTAAAGAAACTTGCTATATAACTTTTGTTCCATTTGGTTGGAAACTCTTTCCTACAGACATTGTATGTTAAAAGTACATATGTAAATTATAGATCAAGTGTTGACCATTTTGGAAACTTTTCGATAATTGAAAAAAAAAACGACTCAGGTGATACTGATAATTTGTACAGTTTTTTGCACTTTTCTCAATAGATCCAACAGACTAAAGTTGAAAAGCATAAAATTTCCAATCAAATGAAATGGTAGGTATATTGATACGGTAGTCTATAACTTGTATAGTTAGGAAGAATTTGTAATTGTGTGTAAAAACGTTGAAAATGTCTTAGGTCCTAAACTTGTTAAAACTTCATAGGACTCCACGCATTCACAGGAAATAATATGTGAAAAGTTTTTTAATCAATCAATTCTCTTGTTTCAAGACGAGGATAGACTTATTGTTTCATCGGAGATCAGTAAAGTGAATTGGAAAAAATGTATGTGGCTTCTGTATATTATTACGATCTTAAACAGTAAAAGATATATACTAAAACAGTGCCAAAGATTTTATGGATCCTTCTTGATGTATGAGAAAATAAATAATCATGAAAATTCAAATTTATACATTAATAAAATATTAATAGGATAAAACCACAAAAATTCTTACAATACAGTAAATATACAATGATGTCTAGGATTTAAAATCTCCATAATTACTTAAGTAATAACAAATTTAATGACATTAAAATTTAGAAAGTGATAGAAAAATATGGTACAAAAATGAAGAACTAAGCAAAAAAATATATAGAAAACCAGTAGGGTAGCTGAAAGGTAAAATATATTTAATTATAAACTATAGAATACAAAACACCAAAATAGCAAATGGTTTTTTAAACAAACAATTCATAAGCACTTATCTTAAAATACAAGTAGCGTAGGGAGTTCCAGATTTCAAAGTGACCCGCTTGAGCTGATATGAGAAAAGCCAATTGCGGTGGAGTACGAAAACATTTATTACGATTTTCTCGACTGAAAATTTCAAATAAGTGTATACCATATAAAATTTTCCAAACACAATAGTTTTATGAGTTCAGTACTAAAAGTAGGTAGTACAATACAATCTCCAAAATCAGTTATTAACTTGCCAAGTTTCCAAATCCAAAGTTCAAAAAAAATTACAATTTAAAAATTAGGTAATAAGCTGATATTATAGTACCAAAAACGTCTAAAATAAATTATGAACAAAAATTATTTAAAGTTTACCTTCAAGGTATAAAAAAAATTATAAATTACAACTTACCCAGCAAAACTTGACGTTTAGTTTGCCAATAAATCCGATTTACAAATCGAAAGTAATCAATACTACTGTATTAATAATTAACAAAATGAAGTAAAAAAAGAGGCGTATTCACGATCAATCATTTGGCACAACAATTATTTGCGCAACATTTTATTTAAGTTAAAATTAAAATAGCCAACAGGTTAAATAAAACCAGTTACGGGATAAGTTTACGCAGTAAAAATGCAGTTGTTAACAAAAAAATAAAAAAGAGAAAGGTAAATAGATTTTAAATTACTTAAAAAGAATACAACACAGTGCAATACAATACAATACAATAAAGTACAATACAATACAATACAATACAATACAATACAATACAATACAATACAATACAATACAATACAATACAATACAACACAATAAATACAATACAATACAATACAACACAATACAATAAATACAACACAATACAATAAATACAATACAATACAATACAATACAATACAATACAATACAATACAATACAATACCGTACAATACAATACAATAAATACAATACAACACAATACATACAATACAATGCAATACAATGCAATACAATACAATACAATACAATACAATACAACTACATTACAGTACATAACTAGATTATTAAATTATTACAATAATTAATTAAAAATACACAGTAGCTGAAATAATTAAATATGCCATATTTTTTTAATATCATTTATATTACAACGAAGTATATCAAGCTGAGATTTAATACTAGCGTAGTTAGTCAATATTTGATACACTAGGGAACATTTATAAATATTTTTCCTATGGTTCTTCATGCAAAGTAAGTGATTATTTCTGACATTTAGTTTAGGCACATGAAAGTCAAGTAATGCTACTGTTGGGCAATAGATGAGTATATCGTGAAAAAAGCAAATCTTGGTAATACGGTTCCTACCTTTCTGGCTGATGGTCTGGTTGATCTTCAGTGATCTTGGGCAGGAACTCCAAGGAGCGGCAATGGACTGTAGGGGGGGGCGGTCACGCCAAACACTTAATTTTAGCTAAAAAATAACGCACAATGCCCGGAGTTAAAGAGAGTTTTAATATCGGCAATTCAGAGACGTGCTCCAGCAAAAATGGTAGACCAACGTCTTATCTCTCTCCCGTAGCGGTGCTGTTTGTACTACCAAGAATGCGCGCGTGGATAATTTTAATGATGGAATTTAATGTCACATATTTTGGCAATACTCTTAAAAAAAGACAAACAGAGACAGGGACAATTAACTATATATAATATTTATAATAAAGAGAAAAAAACATAAAACAAAAATATCATTCTAGTAAATGGATCCGTGAATCCTGAACAGCTACTATATCTGCAGAGTTGATTTTATTATGAACAATTTTATACAGGAAAATAACAGAATGCGTAGCGTGCCTCTTAATTAGACATACATTTTAAATCTATTATAAAAGATATCTTGCGGGGTACCTCTTGGTGGATAAATATTGTCTAGGGCAAATGTTCTGATTTAAAAAAGCGCCGTTGAACTCTCTCAATTGAGGAAATGTGAGCTGAGTATATTGGACTCCATACGACAGATGCATAATCGAGTTTGAACCTTACAAGTGTTTCGAATAAGAGTTTGGGATCAAAAGTGACTCCAAGATCTTTAGTTAGAACTTGTGTGTTGAGGATGGAGTCGTCTAGCGTATAATCATAAATTAGCATCTCGTTTTTGCGACTACATGACAAGACATACATTTACTGGGATTAAGGGGTAAATGATTGTCAATGCACCATGCACCAAGTTTATTTGATCTTGGCTTTTCTGCAGCTTCGTACACTCAGGAGAAGATTTTACCTCACAAAATATCTTTAGATCATCTGCATATAAAAGAAAATATACGTCTAAATTAACAGCATTATCATTAATAAACAGAATAAACATGAGTGGTCCAAGAATGAAGCACTGAGGAACGCCTGAAATTTGAAAAAATTTGACAGACTGGTAACCATGACACTGAACAAACTGAGATCTATTAATCAAATATCATTTAATCATAGCTATTAGGCTACCACTAAAGCCAGCATTGTCCAATTTGGACATAGTCCAGCCTGTCAAACGCTTTAAAGAAGTCAGTGTAAATAGCATATACCTGACCTCGTCGATCAAGGATTTCGTTAATAAATTGTGTCTTGCATACTAAATTAGTGACAGTGGAACGACCCTCAATGAAACCATGTTGTTCAGGTATGACAATATTATTTAGGTGGCTCGATAGAAAAGCATGAATCAATATTTCAAACGATTTAGAGAAATTATATAAAATGGCAATTGGTCTGTGATTAGTGACCTCGCTTTTTGGGCCTTTTTTTATAAACTGGGCATATCCTAGAAACCTTCCAGATATCGGGAAAGGTACATGTCCGCAGAATTAAATTAAAGATTTTATACAGTGGTTGACAGAAAACGATATCGCAGTATCTAATTAAGAAAGCCGGTATCAGGACATTTCCCATAGTTAAATTTGCCTTAATATTTTTTAAAGATTTTAGCACCTCGTCAGTGATGACATTTTTTACGTGTAATAAATTTATGTTTCAATATAGCGTTGGATGGATAATCTATTGATGTTATGTTAATAAAATGTGTGTGTAAGTAAAACTCTATCTTTGTTCACGTTATTTGGGTTGAGACTACGATTTCCTAAATTATAAACTAAATTTATTCAAAATAGAGTGTTAAATCGCCCTATGTGAACTAGTATCCAGTTGCCTCATAATAATATTTTAGACACATTCCAAGTAACACATAATGGAGTATTTATGACGTATTATACGTAATCCCCTTTTTTTAATTACTCAAAAGATTATAAAACAATTTTATTGCAATTTTAAAACGGCTATATTTTTAACACAACAAATTTTGTTGGGGTGAGGTGTTGTAATACTCTGTTATTTAATGTTATTTTCAAATGTTTAATTTACTTACATATACTTTTTGCGAGACTTTTTAATATACCAGTAATCTATGTTTTGCGGAGATTCGTATAATTGGTAATGATTTTAATACGTTTATACGAACGTATTACTTGGGGCAGGTATATTCATTTTTGTGGTTTCCGTTGTTCTGAATTATATTTCCCAGCAGTTGGTTTTACTTCATAATGATAAATAATAAATTGCTTTTAATGTTCTCCAGCACATTTATTTTATTTCGAAGAGCACATTCCTAAAGTCCAAGCCATGTATTAAATAATCCATAATAACGACGTGATCTTTGTTTAGAAATACACAATTTATTTTTTAACTTAACGCCAACCAAACAGTATGCAACTGTAGTCAATGAAATTGCAGTATCATTAATATAATATTTACATTATTGTGCTTTCTAACTGTTGATTTTATTGATGCTGACGATATGTGCTGAGAATAAAAATGGAAACTGGGTGACAGAGATGTTTTAAGCACTGACGAAAAGTGATTCGAACACTAAACCCTAAGTATTGAAAAAAAGTGCTTTTATTTTTAGCACTGAGTTGGGTCGGTTTGAGATGAGACGAATTATAAAAGAAAAATTTATAATTACAAATTCCTTTATTACGTATACATACATATAATTTTCCTAGGGCATGAAATCCTTTTCATGAAAAGACTGAACTTTAACTATGTAGGTGAACACCTCGATAAAATTATCATTTATAATATTACAAGTTACAATATTTTATATGATTTATATGTAACTCAATATGTAAATTAGTTTATAAAAATTCCCCAGAGGCAAAAAGAAAACAACTATAATATATACCACAGTTATTGTTAGTAAATCATCAAATTGAGCACGGAACAGACTTACAGTAGTAGCTGAATCATTCCTGCGTAAGTGGAAATGGCGCACTGGTTTGTCTCTTGGTTATGATGAAAATTCCTCTGGAATATTCTGTATGGCACTGGTTGAACGTCAACCCAACATGGCAACTTCAAATTGCACTTTTAGAGGGTTCAAAGACCACTATCAAGATCTAACGTATATTACTATTACTTAAACTTCTCGGAAGATCCGAGTTACAGAAACAGATTAAATATCTCTTAAATTTTTTTAAAGCAAGTCCAGGGAGCCGGCACACAGCACCGTCTGCTCCACAACCTCTTCTTTCTCCCACTGCCTTTCTCAATGTCCCCCCAGTATGGGCGAGGTGAGCCCTTCCGTTATTTCCTCGCTATCCGCTTTATCTGCAATTCTCACTCACTCACTGGAATCCGACACTTTTTCACACTCGACGAGAAAAGCACTTTAAAATTAAAACTTAAAATAAAAATACATATTGAAAATAATGACTGGTATATGGTGAACCAAACAATAACATTGTAATTCGACTTTATTAATAAACTACTAATAATAATTTTAACTAATAAACTCAGCTTAGCACTGCCACTAAGCAATCTTAATAACAAAATGCTCGCAATTACATTCAGGAAAATAATTTAAAATCACGAGCACTAAGCACTTTCTGAAAATAAATTAAATATAAACAGTAGCATATCCAGGGAGGGACTTGTGGGGCTAGAGCCTTTTCAAAATTAGAAGTTGTGTTTTAAAAAACATGAATTTCTTACATAGAAGACCATAAAAAATTTGAGAACCGTTCGGAAATCTGGATATATCACTTACTAAGTACAGTGCCTCGGAGCTTTTTCAGGCTCTAGGTCGCCTTTTTGTGTTACCCAACCCTAATTATTTGCATTACTATTATTGCTGGTTTAGAACTGAATTTGGAAATATGCTCTTTGTAAATGATGCCTTGCAATTTTCTGGGACAAACTTGCCAGTTCAAAACGCTAAATATATTTTGGCAAGCCACTAGCCACTGGTCACTATTTAATCAAATTTCCATATTTAAAATAAATTTCTCCCCCAATCTCTCATAATCATTGTGATTCGCGGACAATCTCTTAAATTCTAAAAAATATTTTAATAATGCCTTATTTTAAGGGACAGTAAGTGGTGCTTTTTTTACCTTTCCTTCTTCTAAAAAAATTTATCTGGTTTCGCAACTTGATACCACATGCGCAAACAAAAGATTTTTATAAACCGCGTCTTCTAGAAAGGATCACCTTACATATAACGTTAATTTATCAGATTCTATCACCACTTCAGGTCGCAATAAGTCAGTGTCTTGCCCTATAAGAGTTAGATTACTTTCAAAATTCTTTAAAGATCATTGAAAACGGTTTTTTCTGCAAGAAAATCAGCATCTGATTTAGCCCGTTTTACAGCACCACCAATATTCTTAAATATTTCTCCAAGATGTTTCAAAATTTGTGTTTATTGGCATATGAAGATAAAAAATCTGTGATATTTTAACGTCTGTTTCTGGGATAAAGTTGACTTCCTGTTAAGAAGCATCCATCAAAAATAACTGTAATCGTTGCCATAATGGCGCTGAACATATTGGCGTATTGGGGAAATATATCCTTATAAAACGGTGAATGCTATTATCCGACAAGTGTACAGCAGAAATGATTTGTAAGTGGTTATTACTGAGATTACTATTGAATGGATAATTATCGTATCAAAAAATGTCAGTTCAGACCTTTTTTTGCTTCTTAACCCAATTTAAAACCTTTTTATAGCTTATCATTTAAGATTTTTCCTAAAATTTATAGCACAGGAAATATTTTGGCATAAATATTAAATGTGCCGAATTTTTTGCTTTAGACCCAATTTTGGCGCATAATAATATACTAGATTTTCTGCTAGATAAAGAACATATAACTAATATAACTTAAAAAGTACAACATAAATTTTGTACTTTTTCATCTTCATTACAAAAAATATAATCAGTACCCAGATTACACAAATATTAGATCTACATTTCTTCGAAATGAGTTTGACATTTTAGCATTAGATATTAGGCGTAAAATCATTATTATTATATTTTTGTGCAAAATTGTAAATAACTTAATAAATGACACTAATTTATTAGGGTTAATTCCATTTAACGTCCCGTCACGACGAACTCGTAGTTCCACATTATTTAATACTTCCGCAACAATCATCACCTTACGTGCTCATCTCTTGGTCATGCTTAGATTGGCCAATCAGGACAATGTTATTATCAGTCTAGATTATTGCTCCACACCCTTAAAACAATTTAAACAAAATATATTAAACTATTTTACTGAACTCCAATATTAGGATACATGTATAGTAGTGTTACTCTCTAGTTTTATTATGTTAAGAGAATAGAGAAAATAAATAGTATTGTATTTGGTAATTAGATGTAGGAATCCTTGTAATTAGGATTAAGTCTCTTTGGATTCTATAAATAAATAAATAAATAAATAAATAATATTGTGATTAATATATTTTAAAATTTTCAGCTTGTTGCTAATTTGTCCTACGAGATGTCTTAATTTTACCAGTCTGTTTATAAACATATTTAAACGTTTACCCTAGAAAAATTAATAATATTAATATTTCCAGTGTAAATATTTGTATATTATACAATTTAAACATATTACTGGGGTGAAAGCTAATTGAAACCTCTTGCATTAGTTTTTCATTCAACTGACTAAATACTGTATGTAATGGTTACATGATTATTGATTACAGTCATTATTTTATTAATTTCAGAAGAGATATCTGGAATATTTGTCAAGAGCATAAGCAAGGGGAGTGCGGCGGACCTTACAAAAAAATATTAAAATTAATGACCGGATTATAGAGGTAAGTAAAGTAAAAGTTTTATACTCTGTAACCAGAGGATGTATGCTTCAAAATATTCCGTATTTTTAAAGATGTGTATCAAAATTTGAGTATTGTTAATAAGACATCAGTGGCGGCTGCTCCATAGAGGCTCAGGGGCTCGAGTCTCTCAAGTTACTATTAGAAAAATGTAACACTAATTAAATGAATGATATGTATTTTTTTTTCAGTTTTTTTATATTTAATATCTTTTTTTAACATAGTTATTACCCGTTTGCGACGGCTATGTGTACAATAAAAGCTGTGGGGCTCAGGCTCAGCTCATATGAGCCATTCCTTGCATAAAGAAATATATGAAGAAACGAACCGGGTGCGGAAATTGCCGATCACGGAGAACGGTTTCTACAATGCGACAGAAGGCTCAAGTTATCAGAACCGCAGTGCGCTTTTAATGTGTAGACCTATATCGTTTCGCTCTCGATATTTATTTGTGGTTACACTGTTTTGAGTGTTTTTGTGTTATTTTAAGTTAGTTGATGCCAAAATGACTGGGAATAGTATAAATAATATTCTGAAAGTGATTATTAAAATTCTGCCATTAACAGAAAAAGTAAAAATCAAGAAACTCGGACGACCAACACCAGAATTGACTCTTAACCAACCAGACAAGGTAGGGCATGTAATTTCACGAGGCATTTTTCTAAGGAAATTTACAAAAAATGTCATTGGATTTGTGGATGTGATAAGGTAAATGCTCTGTTTTGTTTTCCATGTGTTCTATTTTATTCCAATTCTGTCGGAATGGACAAGATATGGTTGGTAACAGAATTTAAAGATCTAAAACATTTAAATCAGAAAATAAAAAGCACACAATTACTGCATATCATATAAAGTGCAGTACGGATTTGGCTTCGTTGGGCTCGATAAATATTGCAATTCATTTAGATTCATTTAAAAATTATCAATTGTATCAAGTTTTGTGGAAAGTTGAAACTAGCATTAAGAAGGCACGATGAAAAAGACGGTTCTCAAAACCGTGGGTTGCTAGAATTAATTGATTTTTAATCAGAATTGGATGTAATTTTGAAAGAATATTTAGACAAAGCGACGGTTTCCAAAAGTACATCTAAAACTGTGCAAAATGAAATATTGGAATGTACGCTTGCAGTATGTCGTCAATAAATTAAAGAGCAAATTAATGAAAGTTAATTTTTAACAAATCAGAGTGATGAGACAACTGATATTTCAAACCAGTCTCAAATGGTTATGATAGTAAAATATTACCACAATGGAAATATTAATGAGAGATTTTGGAGTTTCCCAAGAGTGACCGATAAGTCAGCTGAGGGTTTAACACAGTGCATAGAACATGAGTTAGATAAAATAATTTCAAACTCGCCGTCTAAACTAATTGCTCAAACTTACGACGGTGCAAAGGTTGTGCTATCGGTGGAGTTCAGTCAAAATAAAATTAAAGTATAAACATGCTCATTTTGTGCAATGTTATGCGCATCAAATAAATTTAATTATGCAGCAAGCAACAAGTCAGAATGCCAAAATGAAAATTTTTAGCTCAAATTTATCCGTAATTCCTAGTTTTTTTCCAGTTCTACTCACAGATATGATATATTAGAAGAAATTGTAAATCGAAAATTGCCTAGAGTTGCCGCTATATGTTGGAATTATAACATCCGTGTAGTAAACGCCATTTTTCAGAACAGAGAGAACTTAATCGAAAGTTTCGATGAATTGGAGAAAAAATGTAATAAATCTGTTACTTGCAAAGAGGCCTACGGTTTACGAAGAACTGTAGAAGATCCCAATTTTGTATTTTTTCTTAATTTATTTCAAAAAATCTTTCCACATGTAGACATAATATTTAATCAATTTCAAGCCAGAAATACTGACAGTATGTACCTATATATGAACTTAAAAAAAAGTTGAAGAGTTTGAAAAAATTATAACATCTATTAGAAATTCAATTGATGAGATAAAAAAAGAAATTACTAATATTGAGAATGAGAATAAACGGAGAAAAATTAATCCTAAAAATAGAAATTCCGTAATTGCTAAGGAAGTGCGTGATACAATAATTTTTCAGATGAAAGAATGATTGTCATACAGAGGTCATTTAGAAACAGCATCTTTAGTGAATGTAGACAATTTTCTTAATTATTCAAAGAAATTTCCGTCGTCGACTTGCAAATCAGTTGTTGAATCTTATCCAATGTTACAAGACAAATTAAGGACTGAATTGGAAGTCATTTATTCAAGAACGGATTTTAAAAATATTGTAGGTGGACTAAACATGCTTGGCTGTCTGAAAATGGTTTAAATGAAACGTTCAGCGAAACGGTCGTTACTAAAAATTATTGTGCCAACTCCGATGTCTACTGCTGAATCAGAAAGATGTTTTTCAACTTTTAAAAGAATAAAGACACTTTTAAGAAATACTATGAATGAAGAAGGCCTTAATGCCCTAGCAATGACGTAAGTAAATAAGAACTTTATCCATAATATAAGCAATTTTGACGAAAAAGTCATAGAACATTTTATTTCCTAGAAATACAGAAGACTTGATTTTGTGTATAAGCAATAACATTTTTACTCGCATTATTAAGTGATTATTATATTGTGGTCTTTTTTTTGTACATATGTAAATAAAACTTTTCTTTTATTTTCAAAAATCGTAGTTATACTTGAATGAAATTACCGTGGGACTGAAAGTGAGTCTTTATTATGTTGTTCATATTTTTTAAGAAACTAGAGCCCTCTAAACTCAATTATCGCAAACCGCCACTGTAAGATATAAAGATATATGTTTTGATGCTATATTCAAGATTTTCTTCTTTCGGTCTTACCGGAACTGATATCAATTTTTTTTTCTTAAATATAATACGAAATTTTTTTTTACGATTTCGATGGAATACAATCTATCAGTACAATCACTTGTTAAATTTAAATTCGGTTGAAAAATGGCCGACTTATGGCCGATTTTCTTTTCACAAAGATGACCATGAAATAAATACTTCAAGTTATAAATTTCATGAGGCAAACTGTGGAACAATTTTTTTTTATACTCCCTGTATCCCTAAAGGTACTTTGCACGGGAGAGGGCTACACATTTAGTGACACACACCCAATATCTGAGTATGCTGGTATTAATGTCTGATTTAGAGAAAATCCTATCTCCTCGAACGGGGGGTCAAATCGGGGACTCTTGGGTGAGAGGCAATTCAATTCAATTCAGACAATTTATTAACATTAAAAATACAAGTGTCCTCGCCGGACACATGCTCGTTGCCAGTCGAACATCCACGTCGCTTTGTCGCCGTGGCAATTGAGGGGCCAGTTCAGATTAAAACATTGAATAATAAAATACATCTCCTATTTCCATAAAAAACAAATATGTATATAAGTAAAACAAACAGAATGAATTGACTATTTAAAATAGGTGTACACGGTATATAAATAATTAAAATAAAATGTATAAAAAATTTGTAAGTATATTTTGAATTTTAATTGTTGCAACAGGAAAACTCTTACCGTAAAAAAAACCCTCTAAAAACACTTTAAAAATCGGAGCGGAAATGTCAGCTCCGCTTAATTTTCATTTCAAAAAAAATTATGATTATTACAAACGTTATAATTTTAAAAATATTTTTATTATTTACTATAAAAAAATGTTGAAGAAAGAATATTGAATTGAGAAAACATAACAAACAGTAAAAGAAGAAAAAGAAAAATTAATTCAGAGTAATTTTGAATTTTGATGGTCGGGTCTAATGGGCGGGGTCTAAATTGGTTGTGTAAAAATGGGTAACGCCTGATATGGCAATTTGTGTTTAATGCGAAAAGGCGCGTTATGCTCTCTAATTTGTCCAATGTTGGTTGTTAGCGGACTATCACCCAGTTTAAATTGATAGAATTTTTGAGAAATTTCTTTGATGTAGTCCGCCAGTGAGGTTATGTCGTTACAACGTTCGTATAAGTCTCTTAAGAAGCTGTACCTATCTGAATTTGAGATGAGTCGTAAATACATATTTTCCAAAACGGAAAATTTCTTAAAGGTTTTCGCCGACGCTCTGCACCACGCTGGCGCCGCGTATGTTAGGGCCGGCCTCAATATACACGTGTATATTAATTTTTTGTTTAGCCTACTCAGTCTACTGTTCCTTGCAAGTAACGGGTAAACGTTCCTTTACAAGGCATAGACCTTTCGTACCGACTGATTTACGTGTGGGAAAAAAGTTAGTCGTTTATCTAAATGAACCCCTAAACACTTAATGGTCGCTTTTGTAGGAATTTGGACCTACCTAATCGAAATCGGTGTCAATATGTTGTTATTTTTAAAATTTTGGCACCATCGCCTCCGACTTGTCCTCGTTCACTCTAATCTTCTACCGGTCATGATACGTCATGGCACGGGCCATGTGAGCCTCTCACACACGATTCACCGCTTGAGCACTCCAGCTGTGATTGTACAGGGTTATCCAACGAAAAGGCCCACCCCTATATTTTGTTTATTTTTCGAGCTAGAGAAATTTTTTTCAAATAAAAGTTGTAGTGAATCAAATAGGCTCTTTTTAGAATTCCTGCAAAGAATATACAGGTGGTTCCATAAAAGCGGGACAAACCAAACCTACATTTTTTTAAATGGAATACCCTATATTTTTTTACATTTTTGTGATTTCAGATATATAGAAATATTGCATCTTTTACTGTTTTTTATTATTGCAAATTTTATACTGCCAGCATCTGCCGGGTTCTCAGGTTTGCCATGGATGAAAAACACTTAATTTGGCACTTATGCCTTACAGAATAATTTAATAAATTTAAAGGGCAAACTGCGTAATAATTATTATTATATCTACTATTATACACACTATACCAAATAAAATGTTACCCGTTGAAGAGTTCCTGTTATTTTTTATAAATAGTGAACATATCGTATCTCTCTGATAAAGTAAACGTTTACATAAATAATATGACAAACCAAACCACGCAATTTGCTTTTTAAATTTATTAAATTATTTTTTAGGCATACATATTATCAAATTATTTATATTATATTTTTTCATCCATGGCGAACCTTATAAGTTATAAGGTGCAAATGTGTATCACGGTAGTAGAGTACAGATGTACTTACTGTCGCCGTCATTCACCTTGACCGCGATACTCTTTCTCCATTCCAGTCTATTATTAGCGTTCGAGTTGTGTACACGTTAAGTCACTTGGGCGTATTGGATATTGTTTTTTGTGTTTTTATTTTATTTGTTGTACTGTATTGTTGATATTAATTTAATAATAAAGCATGGCAGACGTACGCAAGGGTAGAAAACGGCAATTTGCTGACAAAGTGAATAAATTCATAGATGAATTTCCGGATTTATTCTATAATGGTGCTAAAATAATTTGTAAACTGTGCGAGAAAGATTTGATGTGCTGGGATAAGCGTGATTGTGGACTTCACGTAAATAGTGTACACCATAAAAAAAATGGCGTGCCTTCGACAACACAGTTTATGTTTGATTTACTATTAATGCTGATTGCCTGTGATGTTCCGCTGCACATACTCGATAAGCAACCATTTCGAGAGTTCTGGAAAAAATACAATGCCCAGGTGAAGTTACCAAGTTGCACAACGTTATGTAACTATCTACCAACTGTACACGTAGACATGGTAAATAAGATGAAATGTGATTTAAAAATACACGGCTGTGGTTATCTGTTATGAGACAACAGATTGTAAAAAAAATCTATTTTAAATATTATAGTACGAGTACTGGACCCTCTTAAACTGACAGTTCCACTGTTACTAGCTAGCAAAAGAAAAATCAGTGTATTAGCGAAACAATTACCAGGGTGGTGCTGGAGACGTTAGAAAAATTTGAACTGTCAAAAAGTCAAGTGTTGATGTTTGTGACTGATGGCGCCGTGACAATGCGTTCGGTGGGCCGTTCTTTGCAAGAACAAGGTTGTACGTTTATACATGTTACGTGTAAAGTACATGCTTTACATCTTGTGGCAGAAACTATTCGAAAAGGTTTTCCAGAGGTGGATGCATTAATAGCAAGTAAAAAAAAGTGTTATTAAATCTCCTAAACGTCTCCGTGCATTTCATACAAGTGTCCCGGTATTCCTGAACCACCACAGCCGATTCTTACACGTTGGGAAACATGGTTGCAGACAGCTTTTTATTATGCTGAATATTTCCAACTAATAAAAGCTGCGATACTACAATTCAATCCAGATGAGACTGCAGCTATTAAGGAAAGCCAGACAGAAATCGAAGATATTTCCGTTGAAACAGCTTAAAAAAATATTGCGAAGAACTATAAACCATTACATGAAAGCATAAAAATATTAGAAAATAGTGCGTTGTCGTTAGCGGAGTCACTGCAAATAGTGGACGAAGTAAATCTATTGCTACACGCTATAGGTGACGCAACAAATGAGCGCGTTAAAGAAAAGTTCGCAAGTGTATTAAATAAAGACACCGGTTTTACCAAATTAAGACAAATATGTGATGGTGCAGCCCCAGATCCGTTAAGTGCGTTAAAAGACTATTTTACGCATACGTGTATTACATCAGTAGATGTCGAACGGTCGTTTTTAAAATATAAGAATATATTTTCACCAAAGCGAACATCACTCATAGAGACAACCATAGAAACATACCTGATGCTGCAGAATGGCTATACATCTTCTCCAGTTTGTGATAAGCAAGCTAGTTCATCAAGCTAGTTAAGAGGGTAAGTTTTACATACATTGTTATAAATTGTAACAGTTTATTGTTTCTCGTATTAGGTAATTTCGTGTACGCCACTGTCTCACGGAACATTTTTGACAGGCCTACTTATAACCATGCAGGTGCTGGTAGTACAAAATTTGCAATAAATAACAAGCAGTAAAAGATAAGATACACCATATCTATATTTGAAATCGTAAAAAAACACAGATATTAAAAACGTTAAAAAATATAGGGTGTTCCATTTAAAAAATGTAAGTTTGGTTTGTTCCACTTTGATGGGACCACCTGTATATTCTTTGTAGGGATTCTAAAAGAGTTCATTTGATTTACTATTACATTTATTTAAAACTTTTTTTTTGTAACTCGAAAAATAAACAAAATATAGAGGTGGGCCTTTTTTATTGGATAACCCTGTACATGGCCGTATCATCGGCATACATGGCCAATTTCGTATTAGGGAAAGTTAAATAATTTTGGTGCTAGCGCCGGAGTCCTGCGGACCGCCCGCACGAATATCCCACGATGTTGATAGTGTGTTGTTCACTCTAACCTGAAGCATCCTGTAGCTCAGATAGGAGTAAACGAGTTTGATAATATATTTAGGAAAGTGGTAGTCATGCATTATATACCCTATATTTTTTTTACATTTGTGAAATCTGTATGTTTTTATGATTTCAGCTATATAGAAATATTGCATCTTACTGTTTTTTATTATTGCTTTATTTTATACTGCCTGCATCTGCCAGATTCTCAGGTTAGCCATGGATGAAAAACACTTAATTTGGCACTTATGTCTTACAGAATAATTTAATAAATTTAAAGGGCAGACTGCGTAATAATTATTGTTATAACTACTATTATACACACTATACCAAATAAAATGTTACCCGTTGAAGAGTTCTTATTTTTTTTATAAATAGTGAACATATCATATCTAGTAAAGTAAATGTTTACACAAATAATATGACAAACCAAACCACGCAATTCGCTTTTTGAATTTATTAAATTATTTTGTAAGGCATACATCAAATTATTTTTTTCATCCATGGCGAACCTTATAACCATGCAGGTGCTGGTAGTATATAATTTGCAATAAATAAAGAGCAGTAAAAGATAAGATACACCATATCTATATTTGAAATCATAAAAAAACACAGATATCAAAAACGTTAAAAAAATATATATTTAAAAAATGTAAGTTTGGTTTTTCCGCTTTGATGAGACCATCTGTATATTCTTTATAGGGATTCTAAAAAGAGTTCATTTGATTCACTATTACATTTATTTAAAACATTTTTTCTAACCCGAGAAATAAACAAAATATAAGGGTGGGCCTTTTCGTTGGATAACTCTGTACATGGCCGTATCATCGGCATACATGGCCAATTTCGTATTAGGGAAAGTTAAACAATTTTGGTGCTAGCACCGATCCAGGGGTTGATGCTAGCACCGCAGGCGGAACGCCCGCACGAATATCCCGCGATGTTGATAGTGTGTTGTTCCACTCTAACCTGAAGCATCCTGTAGCTCAGATAGGAGTAAATGAGTTTAATAATATATTCAGGAAAGTGGTAGTCGTGCATTTTATAAATAAGGCCAGTGATCCAGACCGTATCGAACGCTTTCTCTAGATCCAAAAGCACCATCACTGTACTTATCCTAAGATTATATTGCACCTTAATATCGTTTACTATCTTGAAAACTTGCATCGTGGTATTTCTTCCTTTCTTGAATCCGAATTGATGTTCGTCGTGAATCAAGAGGTCATCCTGAAAAGCATTTATTCTAATCAAAACCAATTTTCCCACTAACTTTGATAACGTTGACAGCAACGAAGTTGGTGGATAACTGCCGGCGGCGTTTGCTTTTCGCGTTTTTATTAGATTTCAATATCGGAACTACCACTGCATTTTTTCACACGACCACGAAGCGAATTGCGACCCACCCAAGTTATGTATTTTAGAATGTTTATTTATTATTTAATAAACATTCTGTAAAAATTAAGTGAAATGTAGTTTAATAATTTTTATCCATTTTATACAGAGTTGGGCGAAATTAGAACGTAATAACTTTTGGATAAATCGAAATATGTATTTAATTCTTGTTCAATACTTTGTGCTTATACGTTAGGCTTGCAATTAAGGGATTAAACTCCGCCAGAACGTTAATATAAATAAGATGATAAAAAAAATACGTTATCTCTTAAATGTCCACCATTTTCTTGAACACAAACCCGAAGTCATTCGGTGAAATTCCTCATTACTTTAAACAAAGTTTCCTAGGTAATGGAGTAAATTACAGTACGATTGCAGTTTTTTAATTTCCCAGTATTGATGAAATGTTCAGAAAAATTTTTCATTTAGGTAACCCCATAAGAAAAAATCTGAGGCTGTTAAGTCTGTGCTCCATGACGTCTAGGAAACATCTCCAAAATGCTAAATTAAACTTAGTGACATAGTATTTCTATAGATAAGCGAGTGGTATATGTATGTAGTTGCTCCATCTTGTTGGAACCACATATTTTCTCTTCCTCTCCGTGGCAATTCCGGTAAAAGAAAATCATTTAACATCTCTACACAACGTTCTGAATTTACTGTTACTGGCCGATCGTTTGCGTCCTCAAAGAAATAAGGTCCGGCGGTTCCCCTTGAACGAATAGCACACCAAACAATCACCTTTGTACTGTGTAGTGATTTTTTATAAACGTTTCTAGAATTTGTGTCGGACCAATAATGACTATTCTGCTTATTAACGAAACCGGATAAATAAAAATTTGCTTCGTCAGATATCAGGAGCATATTTGGCAACTTGGGATTGTCTTGAAATTTGTTCAGAATATTTTAGTGGATTCTTTTTTATAGCAAGCATCAATTTGTTGAACAACCTATATGTATAGATGAAATTTTAGCTCACAGTGCAAATTTCTACTGAAATTTGGTTTAGAAATGTTAAGCGTTGGCGAGTGTCGTTTTGCAGACGCGTGGGACTTCGCTCCATTGCAATTCGAACTCGTTCCATATTTTCAACAGTTCTTACAGATTTTGCATGATCCATTCTTTTTTTATGCCAAACAGTCCCCCCATTTCGCCATTTTCTGACCCATCTGTGAATAGTTAGTCCAGTTAGCGCATGCACTCTGCCTCCGATGTCCCCAAATTTCAACCCAAACGTACGTTGAACAGCAATAATTGGATTCAACCTTGAAAATTGTTCGACCACAAAGATCTTCTCTTGCAAGAACCAGTGCCAGTAATCCATTTTCATTAATTGTCACTATTGTCATTTCAAATCCAAACATATCTAGATTTATTTTTGTTTAAAGCTATGAACATTTTCACCAAATGACTTCTTGCTTGTATTCAAGAAAATGGTAGACATTTAAGGAAACCAGATTTTCTTGGTCTTTAAAACAAAATCCAAATGTTAGTAGAACAAGTTGTAACAAAAATTAAATACATCTTTCGATTTGTTCAAAAGTTATTACGTTTTTAAACGTAAACATAATTTAACCCAACCCTGTATAATATAAATTTAAATAAAATTATGATAATTTCTACACATTTACTCTTTTTCTGTCTAAAATTCAATTGCCAAAATTAGAATTTTTCAAAATTATCAAATAAAAAAAAGCGTTTTAAAGTGAAATTACATTATCCATTAAATGTTTTAAATGTGTATAAAATTCAATGAATAAATGATAAATTTTACCAATTTTATTTTTTAATGGTAGCTATAATAACATTTTTATTTTAACTAAAAAACCTGATAAAGACTCTCAAAATAAAAAAACAAAATAACGGATGCTCACATTTAAATAAATCACTTAAATGAAATTTTTTTATGACTTTTTAATTAGTTTGATTTTTTGTAAAATATTTATTAAATAATGTACTATAATGCAAAAAGTGGCAACAGTCTTGAGTACAGAATTTACTTTATTGCGTTTCACAATAATTCCACAGCTTGCCTCGCGAAATCTCTAACTTCAAATATTTTTAAAGCATGGCCATTTTCGTATAAAGATAAAATCGGCCATAAGTAGGCCATTTTTCAACCAATTTCAATTTGAAAAAATAGTTATATAGGCAGATTATAGCCCGATCGAAATCGTAAATAAAGAATTGGGTATATAATTTAAGAAAAAAGCTGGCGTTTTATGAACAAAACCATTATACCTAATCTTTGCTTCTGATAAAATCGGAGTAACAGAACTTTTGAAAATTGCATCAAAACATGTGTTTTTATGTCTTATTAATAATTCCCAAATCTCAGATCTATATATTTAAAAATAAAGAAAAATTTAGGGGGTATATCGTATCCTGTGGTCATCCAATTTATACGCAGGAAATTACAGACTAACAAAGGATACTTTTTAAATTATATTTTCATGAAAAATTTAGTTTAACAAGAATTTAATTTTGATTTATCAACGTAATAACAAAAAAATATATCATATTGTACATTTTGGGTAAAACCGCACTTTAGAACAAAAGAGGATTTTATTCATTGTTGTTGGCTAAAGTGCCTAACAAATTGATTGAATTTAGATATATACCTAGTTATAATTATCTAGACATCGGACAATTTCTCTGATACAAGGCCGGTACATGGGGTAAGAGACAGTAACAATTATTTGTACTTAATAATTATAATGCATATTTCATGAAACCTTCTGTACCGTATTAAAGACATTAAGTATATACTGCAAGGCATGAGCCAGACAGGTTACATGAGTCATATTGAAATACGTGGATAGTAAAAAAGCTGGTAGCTTTACGTATACACTGTGTCCCAGAATGGATGTAACAAGAGACATAATTGAAAACAAATTGTCGAATTTTGGAATGGCACTTGGTATTCAGTCCTGCTTGATGTAAAATTAAGGTACATCAAAAATTAGTTAATCGATGTTGTGCAAGGTGTTTTATAAGTCAGTTTATAAAAATCGTCACTAAAAGTGTCTTTATTTTTCAAGAGATGGAAAATTTTTATTAAAAAAAAGTTGTTTAAGAATGCAATTTGTGTTTTCTTACTAAATGTTAGAAATATAAATTTAATTTGTTAGAACTTCCCATTTTTACAACAAATTATTATTTTATTTTGAATTTTTTAAAATAATTTTTTGATAGTGAAATCACAAATATCCTTTCTAAAACAAATTAGTATTATGAATAATTTTTGCTTTTTAACTACTATCTTAATTTCAACAAAAAACTTACTATTGTTGAAAAAAGGAACAGTTCCAACAAATTAGACATATTCCTAAAATTGCATTTTAAACAACTCTTTTTAACGGAATTTTTTCATATATTGAAAAATAAATTAATGATCACTTTTATATATTGACTTATAAAACACCCTGTATAACACCGATTCAACTCATTTTTGATATATCATAGTTTTACACCAAGCCGAAATGATTCCTGAAGTGTCATTTCAAAATTCATTTTTTTTCTTTACAGCTCTTGTTACATCTAACCTAGGACATATGTATATATCGCTGTGTCTGATACAAGCAGTAAAACATTTTCACTTTTAACACCAACATTACATAAAGCATTTACCATTATTTCCTCAACTGTTTGCGCATTGGTTTGCAACACATGTTTACTACATATTAGCAATAATAATAATAATAAACACAACATATAATACAATTCCCTGTATCCCTAAATTAACGTTGTACAGGAGAGGGTACACATTTAGAGACAACGGATACACACCCAATATTCGTATATAGAAGTAAAACTCCCTCACAGTTAATTCCACTACTACGACCGAGATTCGAACCCGGAACTTTTTGGCGAGAGCCGAATTACGTTGCTTTTCGACCATCACTCATATGGATGTGTATGTACTCTGAATAACACTTAAAATATCTTAAAATCCATAGCCTCGTCATACAAATCCACACATACTGATTTTGTCGACATAGTTGTTATTATTTATTTTTATCCTCGTGTCGTCTACACACTGCGACGTTTATATGTAAACTGAATAGTGGATAAACACATATGTCCGGTGTCTAGTTATATCGATGTAGTTTCAGCTGCACATTTGAATCAAATAATAAATCTAAATTTAAAATATTTTTAATTAAAAAACTGATCTCACTTTTTATCAAAAAAGTTATTTTATTACAGGTAGATGGAGTATCTGTGATAGGCTATACGAATCATCAAGCTGTAGAATTGCTGAGAAATACTGGTCCGACTGTAACCATAAAAGTAGAAAGGTACCTGAGAGGCCCTAAATATGAGCAATTGCAACAAGCTATAAGGGCAAACGAACTGAGGCCGCCTTCCCCTCCATCTCCGACAGCCTCATCGTTGCCGAAAATACCGCTTAGTTTAGTGGTAATTATGCTTTTGTCTCATCGTTTAAATGTACATATTATTCGTTTCAATTTCACACTTAAAATAAATGTTATGTTAAAGCGTCATATATTTAATCTTTAATAAGGTGCAACCTAATAAAGGAAAACCATTGTAGAAAATTGTAATCGTTAGTAAATAGTGGCATAATTTCACTGCCTCATGCTAGGGCTACCCTTTTAATAATAATAAATCACTTTATTGCGTAATACCAAAACAGGCGTAGAGGAAGTCACGGGTTACAAAATAGTGTATAATATAAAAGAACAAAAAAGGGTGTTTTAATAAGAGCGCAATATTTCAAAGTTCAATAAAACATGGTTTTCTGCAGCAAAGTATTGAAATATTTATTGAGTTATAATGTAGACATTTGGGAGTTATGTATGAAATAACACATCTGGTAAACAGCCGCCACGGCTTTGCTGGCACATACGTACTCTTTTGGCGAAATTTTGAATAACGGTGTTGCATATATGTGCGGGTGTTTCGTTGATATAGCGTCTACTTTCGGCCTTCAATGTTTCGGTGGTTGCAGGCTTGTTGACATATACCTGTAACTTCAAAAGTCGAAAGGTGTTAAATTGCAAAAGCGTGGCAACCAATTCTGGTCACCAAACCGAGAGATGACACGACCAGGAAAAGACTCGTGCAAGATCGTTAATGTTTCACGGGTGGTATGGCAAGTGGCACCGTCCTGCTGAAACCACATGTCGTCGAGAGCAATATCTTCCAATTGAGCCAAAAAACTGGGTTATCATAGCACGATAACGATGTTGGCAGAAGTTGTTGGATCAGTTGGACTTTGTAGGCATGGAGATGCAAATCTTTAATGAGAATGCGTTGAAGAGTGGCTATTGTAACGTCCAATTCTTGTGGACGATGACGAATTGACGTCCCTGGAATCTTGGCCACGCTCTCACGAACTGCCGTGATGTTTTGTTTTAACCGACCTCTAAGAGCTCGTGTCGTGTGTTTCACATCACTAAACGAACCAGTACTTTCGAATGTTTCGATTATTCTTTTCACAGTAAATGAATGAGGAACATTATTTCGACCGAAAATTGGACGCACTTTACAAATCGTGGCAATTAAACTTTCATCATTTTGATAATAATGTTTAACAATCAGGACGCGTTGTTCTATCGTGTAATGCTCCATGTTTACTAACACCCATCTGTCTCATATCGACCTGGCATGATATCTTGTGACATCATGACAGCCAAACTGGCGCGCAATTCAAATCTTGCGCTCCTATTGAAACACCTTTTATATACTTACTACTTTATTAAAATATCAAAATAAGACAATATATCATACACTGAAATTTATAACTAACGAGGAAGAAGCTAATTATTTTTTTTTTTTAATTTTTAAAAGGTAAGTCTTTGTGATTTGGTTAATATTATTTTTATTAATGTGTAACAATATTTTTCTGTATTTGACTGTAGAACGTCTGTGGTAAACGTAATTTTGAATTTGCACAGTTACGTGTATTATGTAAATTCTGCTAATAAGTTCAGCACAGCATACCGGTTCTTCATAAAACAGGCGCATTCGTGTATATAGAGACATGGAAGAGGAAGTACACACTTTTGTGTGAATGATATACTGCAAGTTTCGGTTTTGTTTAGGTAAAAAATGCTTCTTATACAAGCTTTTTACAATTTGAAAATTCTGCTAGTTTCAACTGAATTGCCCCTTAACATAATTCTATAACTAATCCTTGAATTAACAAGAGGAACTTAGGAGGCTAAAGCTGATGTCTCATTTATAGATTTTGTGATGGTACGTAGTGCATTATGTAAATGAACTGATTTTTGATTCAATATAGTATATAGTATATATTGTTTCGAATTTAGCTGTGGATCAATTACGATACCAAGAAATTTTGTGTAGCCAGTAGATATTAGCTTTTCATTATTATAATTAATACGCAATGAAGATACCTTCTTTAGACTAAATTTAGAATTAGGTTATTCATTTAAAATGTTGATGGTGGTCGAAACCTCAGCTGTTAATTCCTCATCAGTTTTGTTTCTAAGTACTAATGAGATATCTGCAAATAAATTTATTATATGTTTACTAATGTTTGGGATATGTAAAGTAAAAATAAAATTGGGCTTAAAATTCACCTTTCCTCCTCTTTTAACCGTTTTCCAATCTGACTATATGTTTACCAGCATCCATTGCCATAACACATTGTTCTCTATTTTCTAGATATGATTTTATGTATTATACGTATACGTATGTTCTTAAAATCCCATTATCTCTGTTTTTTTTATAAGTATAGTATGACCTACACTACAAAAAGCTCGATAACAGTTTCCTTATTGCTAAGTGGATCTAAAATTTCACATATTCCTTAATATACAGCCTGTAGCTGTAGATCACTTTTTATATAAGCACTACATTTCTGCTATTATGTCATATTTTTCTGTGATATCAAATATACTATTAAGTAGCGTTTTTTCAAATATCTTGGCAGGTTCATATTTCGCGTAAGTGAAAGTAGACCCTTATTTTTAGTTTCTTATAAATAAACTGCTCCAAGAAAGTTAAGCATATTAAAAATTTTTACCCATGCCACAGGTGTTTCTATATATTTTTTGCTCCACTAAATAGACATAAAACAATTAAATAGAAAACTACAAAAGATGACCGGTTTTTTGCAATTTCTAGAGGTGTTTTTTTGAATTTAGTCGTCAGGATATCATTAGTATATTATTTTGAACTCGAAATATCATTTGTTCTTAACTACAATATGCCATGGAGAAAGTTAACTTCCGAAGATAGAAATATGGCTGTTGGAAGGATTCGTGCTGATTGAAATCAAATCGAGGTCGATGCGGAAGTCAATGTGCCACAAAATGTAATTTCTCTGTCTTGTTTCACGGTACCAATACATTAGATCAGCATGTGAGAGGGTCAGAACTGGTCATCCAAGAAAAACCAATGCAAGTAACAACCGCTACATTTCCTGACTGCATTTGAGGGATCGATGCATAGTTTCTAGAAAAAACTTCTGAGGAAAGTTCCTTTGACCATAAAATATAAATGAGCGAAATTGGTATGGACGCGCTAGATGAGCTTTCTGTCATATTCACCGATTAAAGTCTAGTAAGTAAATTTTCAGATGATCGTTAAGTTAGAGTAAGGACTTGACCAGAGGTAGCCAAAAATCGTCGTCAAGTTCATGAAATCTGTCCTTATGGGGGGTGGTTCAAAAAAATTCTGTGGAGATGCATATGCTTCAATGGACGATTTACTTGTTTATTCTCTAGAGAACGATAACAGTTCAAATATATGTTGACAATATCAACAACATGATTCTTCATATTCATGGTGCCATCAGTGAGAACATTTTGTCTCGGATGATAAAGTCCGTCCTCATTGTGCAAGACTCGTTACCAATGCAGTGAAAAACCTTGGAATTCCTGCACTTACACTCCCACCAATGTCACCAGAGCTCAATCCCATTGAACACATGTGGGATATGTCCAGAAGAAACATACGTAATTATAAACCTCATCCATAATCAATAAGAGACTTAAGATCGATCATTCCAGGAATTTGGGCCAATATTTCTCAAGATTGCATTAATAATCTCATTGACAGTATGCCTAGATGAAGTCAAGCTGTTATTAATGCAAATAGGGGATATGCATCTTTTTGAAATTGAAGAACCGATTTGCAGCTTCGATGAATTTGCATTTTTTTATTTTGGTAATTTTCTTGTGAATAAAATGAAAAAATTGAATTATTTGTGCTCGATTTAATGAAAAATGAATGGAAATTTATATACTGATAAAATGTACTATAGCTCTCAAACGAAAATGCATTTTCTTATAATATCCCTAGCTTTTATGAAGCAGCTTATTTAAATAACCAAACATATTAAGATATTTCAAATAGTTTTGAGACATTGCCATTGTTCTAACGAGTATAAAAATATAAACTTTAAGTTCTTAACTTTTATTATAATTAAAATTTGTGAAATAACATTCTGACAATGACGTACTTGATTTCATTGTTAGATTCTAAGGCCCATGGGATGATCGGGACACTGCGCTGACATACACATATTATAAAGATAAGATAAATGATACATTACCTTTTAATTGACGATTTTGTAGTAATCAAAATAACAGGAACTTTTTTCGGAGACTGCACATTTATGTCTTGTGTAGAAGAGTCTACTTCTTTACCATTTAAAAGGTCATCTCAGGTGTGACATATGCCACCCCACAGACTGATGCATCGGCCGTTATGTCTCGGGAAAATCAAAAGCAAAAATAAAAGTGTTCAAAAATCTTTAAAAGGTCGAATAGGTGTTAAATATGTAAAGCATAAATTGACAAAACCAAAAGCTCTTTATAACTCGTCAAGGGATGTAGATATCGAGAAAGTAAATAAAAAAAACGCCCGATTTTGGCAGCCTAACCATATGCAAAAAATTGTATGCTCTTTAAACGAAAAAAATAAATGTTCATTAGGAGATGATGTTAAGAACACAGAGCATACAAACACACGCTCTAATGGTTTATCTGTGTGGGAACGTTTCATTAGGTGTTTACAATATAATATTATATATACGTAAAAGTCGTCTCTGGAATTTATCGCTGCCTCCCGATATCTATATACGATGTATGTATAGACCTGGAACCTACTATTTATTCGCAGTCTTTATAAGATTACTAATTTTAATTATAACGAAATTAACAACTATAATTTTATATTGATATAGTCGTTAGAATAGTAGCAATGTATATAATAGCCATTTTATACATGTTTGACTTTTTTAAATTTTTATAATAGACAAGAAATAAATGCCTATTTCTGATGACTATGACTATGCGAAATCAAAATCTTAACGACATTGCAGTTCGAACACGATAAAAATCATTTCAATGATGTATGTGGTAAATTAGATAGGACATAAGAGAAAAAAATATTAGAACTTCCAGATTCATAAAGAGTCTGCCCTCATACTTTGTATTAACCTCTTTGTATATTTTCGACATTTATATTTGAAATATAATGATTTCCATGTTACCCTAAACTGGGGCTACATTTTTTGCAAATATCTTATCAAGTTTTTAGATGTATGGGTATGAAAAAATATGCATTGAATGAACCTAACATGGTTATCCATGGCTGGTTTTGAAATTCAAAAAAACGCAGTCATGGGGGCAAAACAAAATATTTTTCTTGGGTGACCCATTTGGGGATATTTGACCATCTTACAAGACGCATGTTAAGACACATACAAATCTGCAGATGCTCAGAGCAAAGATTATGATTGACTTTGCTCAGAGTGCTTAAGTTGCTCCGTATACATGTAAAAAGCTTTTTTTGCCCAAAAGTTACCAATTTTTAGTCAATACACACCTACAGGTGTCCTGATTTCCATTGCCATATTATAGAAGGCGGTTGTACATGGGAAAATATGAAAAAACTTTCCACAAACATGTGCCCAAAAGTAATTCCTACCGGAGCTAGAGGTGAACCCATAGCTTCGCACACCCCTGTTGAAGTCATCTTGGTTAACACCATTAAATGGTGACCATTATTAATAACGGACTATGTGCACGTCTCTGCGGTTTGAAGGATTCTTTAGATATTAAATAAACATTCTTGGATACCTTCTTCAAAGGGCACTAACTTCCGTATGAAGAATTATCGAACATAATATGTTTATAGAAAGTTTCTTCGTATTTTTTTTTTCATGTGATCGCCCCTGAAATATGGCAATGGAATTTCCGGCTACCCTGTATAACAAAGGAAAGATAATCATATTCTCGTAAAACCGAAACAAAAAAATTAAACGAAAATATTGTACAAAGTGACAAATAACCCCGCAGTGAAGGGGATATTTGGTTATTTGATACCGTAAAATGGGGCTACCATTTTAGGGTATGAATTAGAACTAAAGTCCAAAAATAAACGAAACCTAAATTACATATAAATACCGGTGCTTCGATCTCTGAAAAAGCATTTATATTCTACTGTGAGTTATGATTTCGCTAAAGTTGTTATCCCAAAAGTTAATAAGTCTATTCATCAGAAGCGGATTATATACTTGACTTTGTCTTCACCTGTACTGGTCTTTTATAAATCAATAAGTTATTACAATTATGTTAATAAACTTAAGACCAAAATTCATCATTCATTTGATACTTGAAAAAAATAATAATTCTAATTTCTTTATCAAAAAGAATTCTATTTATATACAAATTAATTATATAGAATTTATGACATTCAAAAAATCAAAGAAAAATAAGATGTAAAATGTGTTAATAAATAACTGTGCGCATACCAGCTTACAGTGGCTAGATGTTTATTTTCTCTAATGCAATATGATAATGATTGAATTCTCATACTCAAATAAAATGTTCCTTAACAAGTCCATAAGCATCATTAAACTCTTTTAATTTTAAGCAAATGGATTATTTGAGCATTGATGCTGATGGGGAATCACGCACAAGTTTCGAGTTTGATTCTGCTATTTTATTGGAGGCCACTACTCCAGTAAACGAAGAAAAGAAATAGTCATCGGTGGTAAAACGAGATCTCTGCAATTTAGTATAGCCAGTCACGAGTCAATTTACGACAAATGGAGAGAAAAATTGGAAAATGACGTTAAAATTGTGGTATGTTAACCTCTCCAAAAGTATTTATATCAAACTTATTTATACCATTTAGTTTTTATTTTAAAAAATATGAATTAGGTTTTTATATGTGAAATAAAAATACTAATCTTTTCAAAAAGTTTACCTTGAAATAAATGCGACTAAGTATATTACAATAATTTTTAATTTATAATAGTTTCCTAACGTGACAATATGTTTAATAAAGGATCTTCTTAAAGTATAATATAAAAAATAGGAATACAAAAGGGGACCCTTGGTATACACGATCGTATTCTAAATGTAGGTTGTGCGAGGCAATAGGCACTTTAATTCAATTTTATTTAATCGAAATTTTAATAACAAAAAAAATGTTTAATTTTTAAGATCGCTCAGATGCGTAAAGAGTCTAACAGCGGATTAGGAATCAGTTTAGAAGGCACAGTAGATGTTGAGGATGGTAAGGAGGTGAGGCCACATCATTATATTAGAAACATTCTTCCAGATGGTCCTATTGGTAGAAATGGAAATCTGCAATCAGGAGATGAATTATTAGAGGTTGGCAATCTTGATCAATAATTTATCTTAAGTAATCACTACTAAAGATTATAACATTACTGTCCAGTGATTTTTTTCGTTTTATTGTTGTAGAAATTACTTGATTGGATTGAGGTGAAATGTCTGGGTGTTAAGTAAATAACGTTCACATTTTTAATATCTAATATTCAGTATGAAATCAATAAAATACCTATCATCTTTGTATACAGTTAACCTCAATATCCAGTCACGCTAATATACTAAGATAAATAAATTGTGCCAGTGGGTGTGTGTGTGATTTTTTACAGATTTATTAATGTTTTTAACAATAAACAATTTTGTAGTATTTAATAAGTTATTTTGCTTTAATTTATATATGACCACCTTACAAACACCTTTAATTAAAATGATATACCTAATTAACTTTTAATCATTACACCCGATACATTTTAAAAGTTTTAGGCACTAGCTCAGTCTATTCTTATATAATCTAATATGGTGAATGGTTTATAAGCATACAATGTCTTTTCTGTTCGTAGGTGAATGGAATCCAGTTACTGGGTTTAAATCATTTAGAAGTAGTGTCAATATTAAAGCAACTGCCAAATTTCGTCAGCTTAGTTTGTGCTCGGTATCCGGTTCCTATTAGAATTATAGATACTTCGCAACATAGGGAGGCTTTTCAAGCAAGAGTAAGTATTGACAAATGTGCGAGTTATTATCTCCTAAACGACATCGATTCTTTATTTGACAAAAATGAGGATTGATGACATTTTATTAGGAGAAGTTCTCTAAAACTTAATAATCGCTTCGAGGATTAGTTGAATGTTCTAGAGCAAAAGGAGTATATGTATGTACGCATATGTATGAACATAAGATTTGTGACAGAGTATAACTTTAATACGTCGTAAAAAATCATGGTCCAGACTATGATGAGTAAGCGGTGGATATATTTATCATTATCAGGACCGGCAGTTATATAAAAAAATCCCATTTTTTAAAGGGCCTTTATATAATTGAATTGATATATCATTGATACGTATGCGTTTATTTTCTATAATATATTATTACGCAATCAGGTGGGAAGCCGGGGATAAACGTGTATAATATATTGTACGTAACTTTGCTCTTGTTCCTCAATTAGCGCCACGACCGCGTACAGTTATTTAGCAGAGTGATGTTTGGCATATGGTTCGCTAATCTGGGATAGAAAACAATGTGTAAAATTTATGAAAATTATCTATGCGGTTTGTCAGTAGATATGGAATGTTTATTTTCCCCGTATAAACATATTTACATACCAATGGACGAATTTTCAAACTGCTGTTGACGACAGTTTTATTTTTTTTTATTTATTGATGACAATGCTCACCCCTATTGTATCCAGTAAGTATTGAACGCCCTGAAACTAACGAAATTGATGACGATTCTCTTCCACCATACTCTCCTGACTTGAATCCCATTGAACATGTTAGGGATTTATTGGGTAAGGAACTTCTAAACCATCAACTGGCTCCAGAGAACATTAGGCAACTGTCAGATATTCTTCCCAAATTATGGCCACAGATTTCATAAGATTTGATCGACCAAATCATCAGTAGCATGCCCAGTTGTATGCTTGGAAATAATTAGGGTTAGGGGTCCAGAATATGAGGTACTGATGATAGCTTTAGATCATTATGGGTTCCCCACGGCCAAACACAAACTAAATTGTTTTTCCTTCTTTTTCCACAACCAAATTAGCAAAAGAGGTTAACAAAGAAGTTGTCAATCCGAAAATGAATTTTTTTTTAGTCCAATCCTTTCATGAAAATATGAAATATTCTTAAATTTCTGTGCATGGTGTATTATTATTAAAACAATGAACTAAGTTGTTTATGTATATTTGTTTTTGGTGTACTTTTAATTTTTTGTTATACATTTTTTTATTTTGTCTTCGGATCTACTTTGCTTTTGAAATTTTAGGGGACAATGGCATTTAGAGAGTAAAATAATATCAAAAAATAAAATATATCATTCTGTGTTGTGAACGTTTATTTCATTTGGTGGTTGGTACTTTACACTTAATATTTCGTTAATATGTTATAACTAGAGTTGGCAATAATGTGCCGCAGAACATAGGAGTACACATCATAATAAGTGTAATAAAGAAATTAACTAGTAATAAAAGCAATAAACTGTTACAATTTATAACAATGAATGCACAACCTACCCTCTTAACTAGCTTGGTTATCACAAACTGGAAAAGATGTGTAACAACTTTGCAGCATCATGTGTGCTATGAAATGCACGAATGCGTTTAGGAGATTTAAGAAATTTGCTATTAATGCATCTACCTCTGGAAAATCTTGTCGAATAGTTTCTGCCACAAGATGTAAAGCATGCACTTTACACTTAACTTGTAGCAACCTACAACCGTGTTCTTGAAGGGAACGGCCTACCATGAGCGTAGCACCATCGGTCACAAACATCATTTACTTTTTGACAGGTTTTTCTAACGTCTCCAGCACCACTCACGTAATTGTTTGGCCAGTACACTCAGTTAGTCTTTTGCTAGCTAGTAACAGTAGAAATGTCGGTTTAAAAGGGTGCAGTACACGTAGTATGTCGTCTCGTCAACACATAACCACAGCCGTGTATTTTTTAGTACATAATTGATCTTATTTACAATAGGTGCGTTCTTTCTATCTGAGATCTCAGATAAATAGTTTTTACGGTTACACTGCATAAATGAAAGCATAATTTTATTTGATATAGCCTCCGTAACCGTAAAATTACTTAGACTAACTGAGATCTCAGTTAGAAAGAACGCACATAATTATTTCTTCAATAAAAAACAGAAAAAAAACTTTATTTCCTATTTTTATTTCTAGAGGAGTTCCAACCAGGTACATGAACAATTTATCTTACGTTTCGTCCGAGTTTTCGGACTATTTCAAGGTTAAAAGCTAATATAAATTTCCTATTTTAATTTCATTGTATGGGCTGGCTTTATTTTGTTTTTCATCATTTTTTTATTTGATAGGTATGTGATGTACGTGTAGTTCGACGAGTTAGGCAGAGAATTGTTCATGTACCTGGCTGGAAGTAAGTCCTCTAGAAACAAAAATAGGAAATAAAGTTTTCTCTATTTTTTTATTGAAGAAATAATTTCTACATTAACAGCCAACAACTTGTGTAAAATATCATCTATAACGCACCTAATGTCTTCGCTTACAGTTGGTACATAGTTACGCAACGTAATGCGACTTAGTAATGTCACTTTGGGATTGTATTTATTCCAGAACTCCTGAAATGGTTGTTTATTTAGTATGTGCAGCAGAACATCACAGACAATCAGCATTAAAAGTAAATCGAACATAAACTGTGTTGTCGAAGGCACGTCATTTTTTTTTAGTTTTATGTTGCACAGAATTTACGTTACGTTTACAATCACGTTTGTCCCAGTACATCAGGTCTGTCTCGCACACCTGACTTTTATAGCACCATTGTAGAATGAATCCGGGAATTCACGCCTTACAATGCGTAGACATACTTTCCTACTCCAAACCCCACTGCGGACGTAAAGTCAACTTTTATTTTCAAAATAAAGAAATCAATATTTTGAGCAGGTTTTTTGGAATTTTTCCTATGTACATACAATCACCCACTTGTTCTCTGCAAACTGTCATATTGTTTGTTTTTATATATGAAATAATTAAAATAAAAGTAGCCTTAATTAGAAATGTATATAAAATAAAAAATAAAGCTCATTAAATTGGAATTGGAATTGGGAATTCACTGCTAAATTTATTCACTTTATCAGCGTATGGCTGTTTTTTACCTCTGAGCAGGTCTGATATACTTTATTATTAAATTAATATCAAGAATAAAATACAACAAATAAAATTATCAACATACAACGGAGAGGAATAAATTACATGGTACACAACACGTGGCATAACAATAGATTAAAATCAAATGTCTGTCTTACATATTTGGGTATTTTTCTCTCTGGCACCGCCCATGATTAGCGGACCGATTTGCCAACTCTAGTTATAACTAAAGTGGCTTTGATATTAAGGTGACTATGGTATAAGTTTGTTAAATCTGCCAGGACCAGGGATTCCGATAAATGTGAGAGAAACCACCAAAATGTTTTAATAATAGAACAGTATGCAAAGTTACGTAATATGTATAATAAATAAATATACCAACCTCATAGAACTACTAGTTAAATTGTCCAGGCTTTAACATTATTAATCTATTAATATAATTTTGAAATATGTGTCAATTATAAACTTATCAAGAATAAATCCGTATCGCTTTAAAAATCGCATTCACAGTATAACTCTAACCCATCTATTTTTTTGTGGTAACTTCGACATAAGAGAGTAAGCATTTTTATTTCATTGAGGAATAAATAGTTCAAAATCTGTTTCAAAGATTAAAGGAATATAAGTCGCTACAATATATTTATGAAATTCAAATTTTAAACATTCACAGACGTCGACTAACTTTGCGTTAGGTGATAATCCAACTATATCCAACAGTTCTATAAGACACAAAATAAGATCAGAGTACTGTTTGATGAATGAACTTGAATCACGTTTGTTAGTATCAGTAGATTATCTTTAGTATCACTGATATAATAATTTCTATTCACTTGTTTTCTTATCTCTATATTGTATTCTATTATACCATTGATGTCGTCTAATAATTTAGCACACTAGTTTTGAAAGGTATTTTTGGGCAGCTCTCAATGTTTCCTTTTAAATACCGTCCTGTAAACTTTGGTGAGGAAATTTTGGTAACCATATGTGTTTGCTTGTGTCAAATAATTATTTGTTTTCTTGTTTTGAACAAATTCTTACCTACTTTAAGAAAATCAAAAATAAACATACCTATTCCTATGCGATTCCAAAATCATTCCAAAGCAAGGGCGGATCCAGGAGCTCCCTAAGGGGTGGGGGGTACTTAATACAAATATTGAAAAGTAACTAATAAATGCCAGAAATGGTAGGCAATAATAGAAGCAGGTATTTTGAGAACATTTATATTTTATAGTAATTTCAAACTAAAATAAATTAAACATTGTTAATACTTCCAAGGTACGTGAATAGAAATGAAATTAATTTAAAAGAACTTTAAAACTAAACTAAAAACTAATTATCACTGAATTAAGAAATAGATAGGTATTCATATACATTTAAAATTAAAACTAATTAGAGCAATCATGAAGAACTCAAGACGTCAATTTTTTACAACTTCATAAGAGATGATTAAATTGTATTGTGAGGTTAGTATTTTTTTGTTAAATTTTTTTTGCTGATTAACCTCCCATTTAGCGTCCTAGATGAAAACTAATTTTTTAAATTTGCAGCTTTTTTTAAACCAAAGATATTGCCAATTTTCTTTGGACATGTTCATTTCTGCGAGAAATTAATGGACTCGTTAAGTCTTGACTGAACTTTGTCTTGGAAATGTTTAGTTTTCCACAAAATAAGGAGAACATCGACTGGAATATTAATTTAAATTCAAGGATAACAGAAATCTGAATTGGTTTATATGTTTCTTTTCACGCAATCACGAAACACGCCTGGTGATATAAACATGAACCATATTGTCTATGTACAGTGGACAACATTGACAATAGTTCATTGTCGATATCGTGGAGCACACAAATCAAATTATTTTTACGAACTGGTTGTTTAATTTTCTACTTAGAAGAGCCAATATTGTAATTCGTCTATTCTATGCCAGGTGTCACTAGGTCAAAAAAGAATTATTTGCATACATTGAAATAATACCGGGACATGTTTAGTTTTGCTGCAGATTCACTAAAATACCTCAATCTGAAGTGATACACATGTTTAGTTTTGTTTTAAATATACATTTAACTTCACACCTTAAGACTTGTTCAGTTTTGCATGAACAACTTATGTCAGGGTGATTATGCCTCTGACAATTTTTTTAAATATCTGGAGTGCCTCAAGGTTCAATGCTGAGACCCCTTTTCTTTATAATGTTCATGGACAACATTGTGTCAAATTTAAACGTGCGCTTTTTATAATATACTCACGATTTAAAGTTAATTTGTGAAATATCCACATTAGATTGCGAACGTCTTCAAAGCGCATTAAATGATACTAACGTATGGTGCATCGAAAATAATTTACCCTTAAACTCAATAAAATGTAATGTTATAACATTTTCGAGGAAAATAAGCCAAATAAAATTTGAGTGCAAGCTGGATAATATTACGTTACAAAGACCCGATTACATAAAAGATCTCGGAGTCATTTTTGACTCTAACCTGTCGTTCATCAAATGTATTGAAACATCAACTGCATCTGCCTATAAAAGCCTCGGATTTGTTTTATGTAACTCTTAAAGATTCCACTCACCTTTGTACGCTCCCGTTTGGAATACGCATGGGTTGTTTGGAACACAGTATACAATATACATGTTATGTCTTTGGAGAGAGTACAATGATGGTTTTTTAAATCAGCTGTGTATATAGCTGATGGTGTTTATCCTCCTAGATATTATCCACAATAGTTGTTGCAAGACTGTTTTGATTTAAATGAACTTGCAAAACCTAGATCCATATGTAACTTATTTTTCTTATATAAAATTGTTAACATTATCAATTGCCTGACAATTCTAAGTCCAATAACTTTTAGAGTTGCTAGAGTTTCATCTCGCCACCATATCGTTTTTGTTATTCCTACAGCATGAACAAATATTTTTGAATCCTGTCCAATTCATAAAGTACTTATTACCTGTCAAAGTGTGGAGGACAGCATTGATATACCGGGTGTAACAGGGTCATGGTACACCCCCTTTTCTTCTTTAGTTTTGAAGATAATTGATTGAAATTTGGTATATATTATATACATTAATAAGCGGCATTTTTTTGACATACAAGTGATTTTTGTCACTTCCGGTTTCGCCTAACTTTCGATTTTTAAAAGGAACACCCTATATATTATTGCATTTTTGAATTCTGCATAATTTTCTAAATCTAACGATACCCAATAAGTAATATTTCAAACGTCAGTATTTTTTATGACTATAATTTTTAGTTTTCCGTTTAAGTGTGCCATGACGGTTCCGATTTATTCCGAATGACCCATGTAACACTAAAAAAATCGAAATCCCCTCAAAACTACTAAATTACTTGATTTATGAGCAAATAAAGTTCATCAAAATGGTTTTTGAGGCCAAACTCAATTTTTTTAAATGGAACCATATTGGTACCGTGGTATCATTTATTAGTACTATTAATAAGGGATTTATTCATATGTCGTATTAAAATGTGCAATAAATACAAACAAAATTACAGCTAAAAGAAAATAAGTAAATACAATTTTGTTCTAATTACCTTGTTATACATAAGGTGGCTTTGAAATACAAAAAATGAACACAAAACATTACAACAATTATTCAAAATGCTATCCATTAACGTCAATGCATTTCTGAACTCGCATAGCTGTTTCTCGAAGAAGGTTCGCCAATTGCTGGGTCATTATGCTATTAATTGCGCGTCTTACTCGTAGCTCCAGGTCTTCACGGGTTGTAACAGTGGTTGCGTAGACAATATATTTTTAATGACCCCAAACAAAGAAATCAAGGGGTGATAAAACAGATGACCTTGGAAGTCACCTCACAGGACCATACGTCGAAATTACATTTTCTCCGAATCTCCGTTGAAGGTAATCAATTACTATCCTTGAATTATGGGGAGGAACGCCATCTTGTTGAAAATACATTCCCTGTTGTAAATGGAAAGGTAATTCAGCTAAACTGTCCTCAATTTCATTTTGCAGAAATCTCAATTATCTGGCACCAGTCAGGAGTCCTTCAAATATTATTGGACCAATGATTCTACTACCGATTATTTCACGCCAAACATTGAAACCGAACAGCACTTGAAAGTTATCCTCCCGTAAAAAATTTTGATTTTCTTGTGACCAATATTTTGTATTTTGTCGGTTAAATAATGCCAAATTTGTAAACCTAGACTCGTCCGAAAATAAAATCATTCCCAAAAATTATTGTTAGGCTGCACGTTATTCTGGAAAATCCAATTGCGATATTCCATCCTACGTTCGTAATCATTTTCGTACAAGTGCTGGTGCAGTTGGTATTTAAAACATTTATAAATATATAGTATATATTTGTGCAAAATTCGGCTTACTGTTTGGTGATTGATTTCCAATTCAAACCCAATTTGCCTTAAAGAAACAGTCTTATCAACTCTACTCTACTCGGGTCAAAACATTTATTTCCGTTCCTTAGTCAAGAATGAAATTTTCCTCGGGATCATTGTTGGGCTCACATCGGAATTGATTTTCAAGACCATTAAAATAATTTCTCGCTGGACATTGTCTATCAGGATATCTTTCGGCATAAAGGTGTCTATATTCCCCATAAATAATTAACATGTCCACTTTTTCATCTCATGTATAAATTTGCGACATTTTGAACACAATTAACAAGAATTTTAAACAATTTTTAAAGACACAATAAAAACATCGGTAAACCAACAAATGTTTGACAAGCTAAACATTTCATTGTTTTCAAAGCCGCCTTAGTTAGTTACTTATTAACATTTAATTAGAACAAAATTGTATTTTCTTATTTTCTTTTAGCTGTAATTTTGTTTGTATTTATCGCACATTTTAATATGACATATGAATAAATTCCTTATTAATAGTGCTAATAAATGATACCACGGTACCAATATGGTTTGAAAAAATTGAGTTTTTCTCCAAAAACCATTTTGATGAACTTTATTTGCTCGTAAATCACGCAATTTAGTATTTTTGAGGGATTTCGATTTTTTCTAGCATTACACGGGTCATTCAGAATAAATCGGATTCGTCATGGCACACTTAAATGGAAAATGAAAAATTACATTATAGAAAATAATGACGTTTGAAATGTCACTTATTTGGTATCATTGGATTCAGAAAATTATGCAGAATTCAAATATGCAACAATATACAGGGTGTTCCAATTAAAAATTTAAATTTAGTGTCACTTCCGGCGAAACCGGAAGTGAAAAAAATCACTTCTATGTCAAAAAATGCCGCTTATTATGTATATAGGATATCCCAAATTTCAATCAATTATCTTCAAAACTAAATGAGAAATGGGGGTGTATGATGATCCTGTTACACCCGGTATTTTTCAGCAATCCAGAGCAAATAAAAATTGTCAATATTTAGTCAGCAGTTTTTTGTTTATGACTAACTACTATAAATAGAATGTTTAACAGTAAATGCTTTGTCTGGATTGTCTGTTGATAAATTAATATATATTTTATTTGTTATTTACTGTTAATGTGTTCACAATTCATTTATTGTAAGTGTACAGTTACTCTTTATGTATTTATATATACATACACACACATACACACCTACATATGTGTATGTGTGTGTACATGTATGTACATATGTGTATGTATGTATGCACTCATTATATTCTGTATGTAAGAATTTGTGTCTTGTATGTATGTATGTATATTTACATTTTTATATTATACTCATAAGTAAAGTATATTATGTAATTATTGTTATATCCTGTAATTTGGCTTCTATCTGTTGGATACATAATTGAATAAATATAAATAAATAAATTACCATCCTCAATAGGATTTTTTGCCGAATCAGTGGGGGCACGCATTGCACACATTGCCCATATTGCACACATTGCCCACCCCTTTGGATCCGCGCAATAATATTTTTGCCTAAAAATTTGTGCAAAATTCTATTCGATTTAAATAAATTTTCATAGAATAGGTAGGTATTTGTTTTTTTCTAAAAATCAATCAGAGAAAGAACTTTTTTGTCGAAACTATCATTCATACATCGACCATTTTGTTAAGTGGATTTATGGAGTTACAGAGACAATAATTTTAACTGGCGAAGGATTGGATATTGCAAATGGGCAACCATTCGTTGGTCAGATTTCCCGCTGGATTCCTTCTCTCAAGTAAAAAGTTTACACAAAGAACCTTGAACTTAAGGATAAGGGAAACTGTTAAAATAGTGAATATTGACATATAAAGATGTTATATAATGCCCTGAGCCGCGATTTGAGAAAAAGGTCTACTCACATGGAATAAATCATACCTTAGGGATTCAGTTTCAGCCCATTTCGTTCTCAGTATGTGTATTTCTTTTTCAGTCCAAATCTTCTATTTTCCGGTACACGATATTTAAAATAACAGAAAACAATTAAAAGCTGGCACAATGAGAGCTATGTTTTAGTGAAATCTCTCACGTACTATAATAACACGTTAATTTTGGAATTAGAGAAAATGTGGTTTGGGTAATTTAATAACAGAATGCTGTAGAAAAATTCTTTTTTTTACTACGTTTTCACCATATTCCTATTATATGTCGTTAATAGAAATGTTATGTGTTTCATTAATTAATTATTTATTTGAAAAGACATGGCAAACTATTAATCACATGTATATTTTTTCTTTTTTAGAAAATTTTAGCAGGTAGTCTTCAAACTTTGATACCTATACCTACAAATGAAACCAATCGTTTAGTTAAGGCGAAATCTGAAACATCTATTGCTTCAAGCATGGCCAGTGAAGCAACAGCCAGTAGATCGAGATCCTTAGAGTTAATAGCCGGACTGCCAATGTGGAGCGATGAACCCACTGTCGTAGAATTAAACAAAGGGGATCATGGACTTGGTTTTTCTATTTTGGATTATCAGGTGGGTAAAAGTTTCATCGAACATAAACTTAAAATATGCAAAGTTAAGACCATCCTATTTAAAATTACAATTATTCTAATTTTACAGATATGTGAAACAGGATCGTAGAATCTCATGCATCGTATAGCGTATTCGTTAGAGCCGTGTAAACTTTTATGGTTTAGGCAAACTATGTTTTATAAGCAGAGCCCGGATTCGATTATTATATGACGTAAAGATCAGGGACGAATCCAGGATACCGGTGTAAATACATGCACACATTCACATATCGTCTCTGCATTTGTGCGTTCTAACACCTTTGTTGATATTAAGCGTGCTTGGCATTGCCATTGTCTCATTCATCCCCCAACCACTACATTTGCGGTCCTCTGACCACTAGCGTCGGAGGTTTCATCTACACTAACCCATATGTGTTTGTCTTACAACTCCTCAGAAACAATGTCTGCTTTAATTTCTTTGCACACCGATGATACAAAATTTTTCCTTAATGCGGATTCCGCAGGCACAACAACATTATTGTACTTTCCACTAACAATTTTGCAGAAACTCTTTAAAATGAGGGTTATCTAGTTTGGTCAACGGAATATTACCCACCGCCATTATTTTAACTAAATCTAAATTAAATTGTTTTTGTAACATTTATACTACCGTTCACACATGTTTTATGATTTTCAGTTGCAACATGCTTTAAAACCTGAGTTTTAACTGTCCATGACAATATTTTCTCACAAACATTGCACCGAAGTTCTGTGCTCTCAACTTCTAATTCCGGGAAATCGTTTATCCATCGTTCACAGGTTGACTACTGGAATTAGATTAGACTTTCATTAATAAGAAATACGTATATTTCATTTGGTGTCATTTTAGAAAACTAATTAATCATACTTCCTATTAATAAAAAAATCCGCATCAGTATTGCCTATAATTTTATATATGGGGTGGACCAGATTTTAATCGGGAAACTTTGAGGATCCATAGAATACGCCAAGATAATATGGATTTGTTATATACACCTATAGCTAAAATTGCTTAATTTTCGAGATAGAGGGCGCATTTTTTCGGAAATAATTGAGACATTGTTATGAAATTCAGAAGGTGCAAGTTGTGTACATTACGAA
>JANEYF010003803.1:32500-83412 GCA_029963845.1 Rhamnusium bicolor | reverse complement strand
ACAAATCGCTGGTCAGTCTGGCTGAACTCTAACAGAAGCCACAAACAGAACTACAATATAACCCAGCTTTTCTGCAACAGCAAGGCTTTCCGCAACCTTTCTTACGCTTGCAGAAAATCATATCCAACGATCATTTTGGTGTCGGCAAATCAGATTTTAATAAATTCAATATAAGGGGTCTTCATAAATGGTCGTACACCACGTAATCAATTAGTTACCTTTAACAGCCTCGTCAAGTCGCCTCGTCAGCAAAAGATGGTTGAAAACTCTTCCTTAGACACATACGTATGTGTAAAAATACTCATCAGGTACCGCCGTAATATGGAAGACACAAAATCACAAGTTAAAAGGTACCAATTGATCACGTGGTTTACGATCATTTATGAAGGCTCTGTAGAATATAACGTGACGCCGCATGCACAGACACACTCATAATGATAATAATCGGTGTACTCGGAGGGACAAAGCCTATTGCTCTCGGAACTGAAAACCATACCGGCCGCGGCCTGCCAAAAATTAACTGAGCGATTGGCAGGCCAAATGCAGAAGACGGTCATTCTGGGTTCTCTCCGTCTGCTTAAGGCACACGATTTTGGTATCTACAGTCACTAAATACTACGAAACATTTTATAATATTTAGTCACAAATCTTTATATTAAACATAAAGGTACAATAAATGTTACTGAAAAGACTGAAAATTAAATTTAAACAAAAGATTAGTAATAATAGTTAAGAAAAATACAATAAAACTAATTATTGAAGAAAATAAAATTAAAATAAATAACGATGAGAAAAGAAAATGTATATCTACATAACAGATAAAAGAACAATCAACAAAGGAGCTAAAGCTAAAATTATATACTAAAGGTGCTTAGGATACATTATTAGCATAAGGTTAGTTTTAATCATCTCCAGATGATGCCAACTTGATTGGCAAATGCGTGTCGAATGCAGCATATAGTATTTTGGTGTTTCGTGGAAAACTACGTCAGTGTTATTGAATTTTTTATGTAGACGCAAAATTAACAACTCTGCAACAATAACTTTGTCACTCGGACCATCAATATAAGTATACTATCAGCTGTTATAATTACCTACTCTTAAAAGAACACACAACGACGACACCAAATACTGATCATTCTCTGTCTAACTCGTCGAACTACAACACATACCTACCAAATAAAAAAAATAAAACCAGCCCATATAATGAAATTAAAATAGAAAATTTATAAAAGGTAAGAAAACACTTTTTATTAGATATGTATTGTGTCACTAATCTAATTTAAAACTTATGTAAAACCATTATTTTTAGCTTTTAACCTTTGAAAAAGTCCGAAAACTCGGACGAAACGTGAGATAAATAATTGTCCATATACCTGGCTGGAAGTCCTCTAAAAATAAAAATAGGAAATAAAGTTTTTTTCTGTTTTTTTATTGAAGAAATAATTAGTAGGTAACGTTTTTTCTCTGCAACAGTTAATCTGACAAGACTTTTTCGACATAATTCCTCATTCTGAACATCCGGACACTGCCTTGATCAAATTAGATTTGGCCATCGTTTTCTGCAATCTTTTGCGGACATTATGTTGAATTCTTGCTGATATGCAGGCGTTGTAGGGGAGCCACGTTATCAGGACCGATAAATGATTCTGAGAGAAATATTTTGCAAATATCTGTGTTATTTTTAGAAATTTTTATCTGTGTGTGTCATATCATAAATGATATTATCGAGAATGTTTTATATTTAATGTTTAAAAAAGACCAGAGTTTGTTTGGACTGGTTTTTTTTGCCGTCAATGGATTGAGAGTAACTTTTATTTTATGAAACTATTCGTGGGTAGTAGGACAAATAAAACTACTGTTCTTTATTTAGATTGACCGGTTTCTGCAGTATAATCTGCCTTCCTCAGAATCTGAAATTTATTAATAGTGTGACAAACGGATTTACAATATACCAAAAAACACTTACTAATCTAATAATAGTAGTTATTTATGATACAAGTGTTAAAAATGACTTTTTTAATTTGTGAGTGGAGAAGTTTGCGATACGAGCGTAAGTGAGTGGAGCAACTCCACGAACAAAATAAAGTCATTTTTAACACGTGTATCATACAATGTTTTTTCTACAAACACCATTAAAAGAACAATAAAGTTTCTTTAAAAAAGATTTCAAATCCTTTTAATGGTTACCTCATAATTCTAGTAGTTTGTAGGATTTATGACATAAATAAATCAAGTTTGCCCGTTGTTTGACACATGCTTGTAACAAATGTGAAAAACTATATAGTATTTCCTCCACTGCTTCAAGTTCAACTTCAACAATTTCTTCTTGTGAGAGTAGCTTCCTCACAATGGATAAATATTACTAATTGCTCCAATTGTACAATTAATATAAATATTTCTAAATAACTTGTAATTTTTTGTTAATAAATATATAAATGTCACTATGACAAACGACTTGTCATTTTACTTTTTGCACTAGTGTTAAAAGTAAATCATGTGATTATTTTTAACGCGAGTTTATACCTATAATATTACATTTTTAATTCAAGTATGCCGTGTTAAAAATTTAGTTTTTAATGGTGTTTGTAGAAAAAATCTATTATTTCCAATTTTAATTGGATTAGTCATAAATAAATTACAAACAAATAGATTAAAAGTCAAAACAACAATAATTGACACATATAACATTAAAAAAAATAACAATGAAATAATTACTACAATTTTGGTTTTATATACATATGTGAACAATTACTATTCTGATATAGGTTAAATTCTTCTTATTTTTAATAATTTTGTGGCATTAATTTGTATTCTATTAACTCATATTTCATATCAGAGCATAGTTAGGTTGAGGTTGTTCATATTCTTCTTCTTCTATAAATTAATGGCATTATCATACAAATTAGAAGTACGTAAAATTTCTAACCTAACTTATTTAAAAATTAAACTTATTTAATAATGATTTATAAGTTGTACTTAAATTATCTACATCTGTTCTCACATTAACACAATTTTTGTTACAATTTATACACATCATTTCTAGTAAAAGCTTCTTACCTAAATTCAGTTCAGTATTTAATATTTTTGTTTCTTCAAAGTTAAATTTACAGTTTTGTTCTACTACATGGTTAGATAAAGCTGTTGATGTTCTTTTGTTTTTAATATCGTATGTATGGTTTTTTATTCTCGAACTTAACCATTGTTTAGTTTGACCAATATATTGTTTACCACATTCACACGGAATTTGATATATAACACTACTTTTTAATTCAAGTGGAATTTTAATTTTATTTTTATTGAACAAAGGACCTAATGACATTGACAACAAATCAGATATATTCAGTCAGTTACGATTCACACCTGCTTGGTTTCCTTAAACAATTTTTTACTCCTTTAAAAGATTAGATCGTATATAATATAATTCGGTGAGCTGCCACCTGCATATTTGCTATATAGGTGAAACGAGTCGTCATTATATAAAAAACTTCTTATCAACATAAATACAACATTAATAAACAAATTAAATCCCACTCAAGGTTATATCAACATTGCATTGAATTTACTCATAAATATTCTTTAGATAATACAAAAATTGTGCGTAAAGTCATGTTGAATTTTTGAAGTCTGTACCTACAGCGTCATCTAAGATGTTCGTATTTTTTTTATTTAATTTAGGAAGAAATCGATTGTGACGATCATGACTGTTATTTTTGGGAAGACAGATTGCCGCTAGCCCCCTCCTCTAGTTTGAATTTTCGAAACTCTGGCACAAATTGCAACTCTCCACAAATGTGTCACTAAAGTTTGGGCATGTACATATGTACCTTATAAGAAAAGTCTACATGATTGTTTCCCAAATTTGAGAGGCTGTAACTCGACACATTAGACACTGGCAGATGATTATAAAGTCGAAAATAACATTATTTTGACTAGAGCAGATAAAGGAAAAACAGTGATTGCAATGAATAAAAATGATTATATAGAAAAAACAATAGATTTTTTAAATTCACCCACTTTTGAGAAACTTGATATTGATTCCACTGAAAAATATCAAAAAACAGTTAAACATGCAATAGATAATAATTCACCTAGTATATTTAGTTCTAAAGACAAATATTGTTTAACTATAATGAATCCACAAGTTCCCAAACTTTATTCTTTGATAAAATTGCATAAAAACAATTTACCTATACGCCCAGTTGTTTCTTACTTAACAGCACCTTCTAGCAAACTCTCGAATAGACTAATAAATATAGTAGTAGATGCATGTAAATTCAAAAAAACGTTTAGTATTAAAAATTCCTATGAGTTAATTAATAGAACTAAAAATATTAAGTTGCCTGACAATGCTAAATTTACATATTTCATTTGATGTACAAAATTTATTTCCTAGTATACCGCCAATAGATACCATAAAAATTATAGAAAATTTACTAGATAGAAATAACACAAACCCCGTTGTAAAATCTTAACTACTAAATTTGCTGACCACATGTCTAAACCAAAATTATTTCCAATTCAACAACGAAATATTCACATCAAAAGAGGGCCTAATAATAGGAAACCCATTAAGTCCTATTTTAGCAGAAATTTTTATGGACTATATTGAGAAACAAATACATAAAAACAAATTAAGTAAAAGTTTTCTATACTGGTATGGATAATATGAAAAAGACAATTTGATCAATTTTTTAGATTTAACTATCACAAAAATTAATAATTCACATGAATTTAATATTTACCATAAACCTTCGTACACAGATATTACTATATACATCCAAGTTCAACTCATCCTGCCTATATTAGTATGATAAAAAAATTAACCAAATTTCCTTTAACTGAAGATAATTACAACAAAGAATTAAATTTTATTAAACAAATAGCAGTGAATAATGGTTTTAAAGAAACTTTGGTTAACAATTTACTTAAAAAGAAAAATAATAATATAGCAATAGAGTCAGTTTATCCAAAATCAGAAATCAGTGAATTAAGTGATTTAAGATATAAAACCCTTACTTATATAGGCCAACCTACCGAAAAAATATCAGTTGAACTTAAGAAAAAACATAATAGGAAAATTTATTAAGAACAATAAAGATAAAACTAAACAAGAACAAAAAAAGTGAAGTCTATAAGCTTACATGTGGTACATGCCCTAAAGTATACATCGGACAAACGGGAAGATATTTTGGAAAAAGATTGTCCGAACATAAACACAGTTTTAATAACAATAAATTAGATTCGACGTAGCCAACCATTTGCTAGAGGACAATCATTCTTTTAATAATAATTTTGATATTTTATACACAGAAAATAAAGGATTAAAATTGTCACTATTAGAGACATTAGAAATCAATAAATTAAAAAACAGTAATATTATTTTAAATGACCAACTAGATTTAAACTGTTCACCACTGTTAAATATTTTCTAAATTATTTTGTACCTTATTTTATTACTGTTCCATTTTATTACCCTAGATTAGTTAGTTGATACTTATATAAACCCTCACTTTGTAATAAAGAATTTAGTCTTGTACTCACTATCTGATGAAGCCACTGTGTGGCGAAACAATTGTCATGAGTTAATTAAATTGTGAAAATCAAACATAAGTTTATTTTGTGTTTATTTAATTATAAAGTCCTTTACCCAAAAATGTCAAACCTTTTGGACCCTATCTTATGAGATGAGGTAACAAGTTTGCCGCCCAGCTTTTAATTAGTCATGCCAATATAGCTTTCTCCATGTGCTCAAAGGAACATTTAAAATCATATGAATTTGAAAAACCACCAAAAAAAAGTTAAATTTTATCAATTTTTCTAGAAACAAAGCATATATTTCTGAATATTAAATATTAAGAAATTCTTTGTTACACCAAATAACAAATTCTCGTAAAAAATATTTATATGTTCAAAAACTTATTCAAACTGTTAAAAAACAAATCGGCAAAAATGGTCCAGATATGATGATAAGTGTAAAAAATGTATGGTAATCAATGTACAAATAACAATAATTATGTGTTCAAACACACATAATGTCAGTACTTTTCCTATACACATTTTCTATTTCTATTACTATTTATATACAAATTAATAAAATTGTGCCTATTATGGAATGATCCAATAAGCGATTATTAGTATTAAAGAATTATGTAAGTGACATCTCAGATCATTTACATGCTTAAGTTAAAACTGCATTTAATAAATAAACTACATACATAGGTATTTAGGTACAAGAAGTATATCACTTATGAACAAATTTAAGAGGAATTTTTAAAAGAATGTACTTACCGGAAGCTGCAGCCAAGTATTGTAGCACGGGACTTCCACTTAATTTTGTAGTTGCCATATTAATAATTCATCAACCACGGTTTTTTAAACTTGGCTTGTGGAAGATTTTGAGGAGCCCGCACGGTATTCCGGTCTTCAGCGTACGGTCAACTGAAAGAAAAAAATAATGATCTTGTCTTGTAGCTTCAAGGCTATACTTAACAATCAGGTTTATCAATTAATAAGAATTATTATTACCATACGGGCGGAATCATTAGATAGCATTTATTAACTCTAAATATTTATATATAAAGGGCCAAACAGGCTGGAAAAGGGACCCCAGCCACATATCATTAATTATTGCTGATGATATTATATTATTATCGCTTTTAAATCATTTTTCTATTACTGCTAACAAAGCCTATTATAGTATACCAGACCTACAGTGTGTTCTGATTTGTTCCGGAACACCCCTGCCTGTAATATTACTAAGCCACACGATTTCGATGATTATTTTTTTGTAAATAAAGACTACTCAGATGTACTTATCGAACCTATCACGATGGTCAAGTTATCAGCCCATGCCCTTCTATGAATTTTTTTCCACGCGATTTTTCGAGAAATCGTATTAGTGATTTTTTTATTGAGAATCTGGCAACGTAGCATCCCACAAAACTCAAATTTCCCAAGTTGCATGAATTTATCAGGTCGAATATTTTTTTTACACAACCTTGAAATAACGAAAATGGGAAATTATTGCTTTAGTTTAAACATCCAGGAGGTTTTGTAAATAAATAAAAACTATAAAATTAAATGCAAAAGAAGACATATAATTTTATAAATGAAAAACTACAATTGAAATTTCGCCATGTTGGGCTGTGGAAATAAAATAATAGATAATATTGAGAAAAAAGACTAGCTTATTATTTTTCTGCAGCCGTTTGGAAAGTTAACTGTTTTTGGGCAATTTTTTGAGTGGATATTATACATTTATTGGTATAGTCTTTACCAATCCCTTATGTCACTTTTGGTTGACAACGATAGAGTATATAGGTACTTAATTAAGCACTCTAGACAATAGCGTCCGACTTTGTTAGTTGAATTTTATGAATTTTGTTTGCAAAAGATTTCAAGTTAAAAAGTTTCTTGAGATTAACAAGAACGGTTGCAGAAAAAATATTTTTTCTACAACCGAGCGAAAAGTGCAACTTTGCGCTTCTAAAAAGAAAGCGCAAAGTTGCACTTTTCCGAGGAGCGAGCGTTTTTTTACTTTGTTGTTCACCGAGCGACAAAGGAAACGCTTAGTTACCATGGAAACCATAATAAAGAAACGTCTAATGTATCTGCGACTTTTGACACAAAAGTAAGCATTGAGGGTATTTGACAGTTGTCGCCAATTTACCAACTTTAGTTACACAAAGTAATAAAAATTTAGCTATTTTTATAGTAATCTATCGTTGTCGGAAACTTTCATTATACTAAAGGTCGTAGAAATTTATATTTAGTAAATAATTCGCAGTATCTACAAATCACACTGGTGCCCAAATTATGGCGTTAATAAAATACAAACTACCAACTTTAGTTACGGAAAACAGTTAAAAAATTGGTTGGTAGTAACTCATCTTTTATTTTTTAACAATTTTGTGCTACTAAAGGTGGTAGAAATAACTATTTTTACCAATTCAATGAACTTATAAAGCTTTCGTATAACACAGACCAATATTATGTTTTGAACATAGGTGGCCATGCTTGACGCTGCTGTTAGCAAAAATAAACAAATAATTATTTGATGTTGACACATCAACGTTCTTAAAACAGCTATTTGTGTCAAATAAATTTATTCTTATAATTATCAGATAATGGAAAGTTTTGAAAAGTATAATTAATGTGATACTTGTAAAGAATTGTGCCATGTTCAAATACGCCATTCCAGTTTAATATCAATAACTGCCCTAATTGAAAACTGCGACCAAGACCAATGAAGTAGACCAAGACATGTCAAAGAATGGTTTATTTAAGAAGATTCAAAGAAGTCTACTACTAATGTCGACCAAATATAATTATTTTTCCAGAAGAAGACTGACGAGGGGGTAGTCGGTTACGTGTCGCGTAATAATATAAGTTATTGCCTAATATGTGTTTTTTCTTTTCTTGACCGTTGATATCAAATAGTATTTGATAGTGTTTTTGGGGATTTTCAATAATGAAGTATCCCAGCCCTGGGCTGCTTCATCGCGAATAAATTTCCTATAATTTTTACATAAAACTAAATTATTCCCAAGCATTTATATCATTAAATTACAAATTAACTATTACATAAAGAAGGTTAAATCATTTTCTTAGAATTTTGGCAGAAAACGTATGCATTCAAACAATAGAGTCTAAATTATTCAGAAGTAACAGAACACATAGTATTCAGTTAATATTTTAAAACATTGACAAAACTGTACAAAATCTTAAAGCATTCTCCAGCCGAGAAGAGATAACATAAACAAACCGACGTAAACACGTAGGGCTGTAAGAGTTTTACTATGAATAGAGTCAAAGGCTATAAACATAGAATCATTATATCACTTCTCACCTAAAGCATCTTGAGTTAAATTTTAGTTTAAAGAGCACATACAAGTTATCGTTTGGCTATCTCCCTCTAGCTTGCAGGCTTGGACAACGAACTCACTCATGGGAAATCATATAAATACGCGAGGTAGCATACGATCGAGGTCACATCTCCTGACAGCCCCAAGCGATACGCTTTGGTTCTAAGGAATCGGGTACGAAGAGATTGTCCAGTTCTCCATGGCAGAGTCGTGCCACATCTCTGACAACCCCAAGCGTTACGCTTTGGTTCTAAGGAATCGGGTACGAAGAGATTGTACGACGCTCTCTAATATAGTTGTGCTCCAGGTCAACTCTCTGACAGCCCAAGCTTACGCTTTGGTTCGACGGAATCGGGAAATAGGAGAGAGTGGCCCTGTCTCGGAGTTTTAACTAGACACCAGCATTGGGAGCCGCGCTTCATTAGCGTGCACTAGCCACCAACGCCGCCGTCGACATGGAGGCGAGTAACTCAGGCGTTACTCAAGAATCCGGGGGAGTGGGCCCCGTGGAACTCTCCGTGTATACCAGAATTGGTAAGGACGGCATTTAAATAATTATTATACTGCGTTGCCATTTTCTACGTACTCGAGCTCACTAAAAGTCATTAAATTAATTCAATTTCTTTGTTCCGAGTAAAATAGGAACGCTAATCAAAGTACGACTCTATATGCTGGGGTTTCGCGATTTTTAGCAATATCTGACCGGTGGTACCAAGTGATTTCCCGATAGGGTTTTTCTGTTATAATGCACTGCTCATTACATGTTTATTAATAATTAGTACAGTCGATATTAATTCCGATAGGATCAGTAATAGTAGTTGGAACTTTCATTCATTCTTCAAGTTAGGTCAAAATAAAATAATGTACAAAAAAATTAGTGTCCAGTTGAATCTGCAATATCAGTAACTTTATAAAATTTCACTACCCGTATGGGGATCAGAGTGTAACTGGCAGGTGGGTGCGGTTAGACGCCGACAACAAAAACATGCCGTTCACCCCAACCGCTGAGTGTTCTGACCACGGACCTTGTCTCTCTCGACAGAGGGTCCGAGGCCAAATGACCAGTGTATACCTTAATGATTTATGGCTATCGCTCCCATAAGCCTGCCGCAATACAAGTGACGTCTGCCAAACTCTCTAACAAATCTACGGGGTAGTTCGTTTTATGTTGGTTTAAACCTTGATTGGTGGCATGCATTCGACACACCCAAAACAATACGGGCAATTGCTCGTCATATGTCGGAGGTCCGCATATGCATCGAATCTTCGTTAGCCAGCGTCAGTTGTATTGATGGTACTGTTTTATGGTAGCACCAGCCCGCGAATTAAATAACAAGGCATGGTTGTCGGTCTCTACCCGACTCATGTGACAGGGATCGTCGTCAAAACCCTGTATCTCAAAAACAAAGCCCTAGCGGACCTATGTTATAAGAAATGTCCCTGTATACATATACAACTTGTGCGATTTAAGACCACAACACCTTATTTTTGCGTTGCCCGATTTTTTTTTTTAAATTTGGGGCATACGACAAAGATATGAGCTCAAACTTTGTATACTGGTATTCGAGACATGGCCGTTGGTATAAAACTTTTTCAGGGCATGATTTTCTAAAAATCCAAATTTAGCTTAAAACTGGGCGTTCTTGGAACCTTCATTGATGTCCCACTTTGAAACTTCATAGGTGTCTATTCGAATGGCAAAAAAATGTTTCAGACAAAACTTGTTCTTAAAAAGATTTATGCAGGACATTTTTTACCTAGAAGCCACTGGTAAAGCCTCAGATTAAGTAAAAGCGGTATAAACCCGATTTGGGCGCCACGTCAAAAATTTAAAACTAGAAATTTCTGCAATAAAACTAGAAATTTCTAGATTCAAAAGTAAAAATTTCTAATTTGTTTGTATTTGTTGGGGCTCTTCAGAGCCATTGTAGGAATAATCTCAAATCTAATCGGCATTTTTCTTGCGAAAGAAGCAATTTTGAAAAAATGTGTGTTTGGTCCAGTTCGTCTATTTGGCTTAAAGATGTTTCCTGTCAATGACCATTGTTTTTACAATGTCAAAAGATAGTTACCTATATATTAGAAGAGCCATATAAGTTTCCGGTAATAGTAAACCTTGACACAAAAATCATTATACTAGTTCGAGAGTAATTCGTACAAATATCAAGTTGCAGGATCGATAATAAACCTTCTCATCGACTAAATTAATTTCAAGGAAATGCTATTCGACGAAGATATATTCTTGAATTTCAAGTGCCCTGCATTGAAATCATCGGGGGAGAGCTACATATGTGTGGATGTTCTATTGCTACTTCGTTTAACCGTTGATTAAAGGAATTAACGGTTTAACATTTGATTGTTTTGTTTTTTTAGTAATCACGTGTATTTTTCAATTTTTACTTTTTTTTTTTCAAAATATCAGCACATAACTAATTTTTTTCAAATAGTAACCCACGTTTTCCATTTTACCATTTGCTGCCGTAGAAAACTTCTGTATAAATTAATGTGTAAGTTTATCGTTATTGTTTCGAATACAATTGTTTTAATTCGATTTTTTTATTTTGCTGCACAAAATGTATTCTCAACAGATTTAAAAAATAAAGTTTGACACAGAAACAGTTTTCACAAGTACTACGATCCAACCTACATACTTCAGGACATTAAAAATCAATTAGGAACTAGACACAGCTTGACCCTTACTAATAAATTATGGTGTATCAAACAAATCAATCTTACCTTCCTAAATGAGCTATGGGCCGTTTAAAAAATAAATAAATAACTAAAAATTGAAAAATGCACGTCATTCATAAGAAACAAAAAACATTCAAAATTGTAAAACGTCACCAACTCTTATCATTTTAGAGGCTACCTACCAAAATGTTGTTTATAATTCAGTAATTCATGGCAATCGTGGCCTACTTATCTTTAGCTATTAATTACGTTTGAAGCGCCACCTTGAAAACAAATGACATCAAGTGATAGATTATTGAATAGAGAATTATATGCACAGGGTGAACCCGCGAGAATTCCCACCTCCCTTTTCTCCGTTATTTTTGGAGTTAGAAAGACGTTTCGAAAAACAGATTGTAGGAAATTTTATGAATTTTTTTTACGATGACCTCATTCAATATACATGGTGTTTTATAAAAGTGTGACCAATCCAAATTAAATTTTTTTTAAACAACACCCCATATATATTTTTAGTTTTTTTGAAATCTACGTTTTACGATTTCAATGATATTATATATATGTTATATATTTGCATTATTTATTTGGAAGATAAAAGCTCTTAAAATATGATTCGAGTATATCCCTGCGTTTATTTTCAGAATAATACCAGATTTTATTTATTAGAAATATTCTACACACAAGTTATGACAACAGAAAATGACAAGTTAATCGACTGGCAGATATTTAATTATTTAGACGCTTATTTATTTCTCCATAAGCTTCTAGAAATATGGCCTTTTATAGTCTACTTCATTTTAATTCGATATTTTAACAGCTTGTATTTTTCAAACAAATGATGCAAACATATAACATGTATATATGACTAGATTCGTAATAAAATGTAGATTTAAAAATATTAAAAACGTATAGGGTGTTCTATTTAAAAAAATATGTTGATTTGATCATACTTTTATGCAACACCATGTATATTCACAGAGGTTATCATAAGAAAATTCATAAAATTTCATACAATCTGTTTTGTTGAAACGTCTTTCTAACTTCAAAAATAATGGAGAAAAGGGGATGGAAATTCTCGCGGGTTCACCCTGTACAATCTTTGTCGCAACAATATTTACGGGGTGATGCTTAGAATAGCGAAGGTGAGTGTACTTCCGGTTAATCCGGAAGTGATAAGGGTGTGCTAGGCAAAAATATAATTTTTTATATCATATTTACGCGCCAAAAAGTTTAACATTTTTGGTTTATACCGAGTGTCACTGGAATATGGTCATCCCTTTTTTTTAACTTAGAGAAATGGTTGTCGCGCTTAAATGCGTTACAAGCCTGTAAAACTTGTATTTTTTGACGATTTAAAAAAAAAATTTCTTTGGAATGTAGGGTAACAAAAACCCTATCTACATGTGATACTGCCATTTTTATTAGTTCAATACACGGCCAACTGGGATGCGCTTTTTAACGTCAGAAACTGCTACTTGCTATTAGCGATTTTTTTTTCAAAAAAATGATTACATATTCTTATTCAGCATCTCTTAAAACGTCTTATCACCAAGTTTCATCAAATTCGGATCATCTTTAAGCGAGCACTGCATGATGATTTCAACCATACTTTAGTTTATAATCCGTATTTTACTATTAATAATAAAATTATAAAACAATTTGCTTGAGTTTTTACTGCACAAAAAACATTTTTTTTTAAATCGGGCCAAAAATAAAGTTATAGGGTGCTCGCCTGAAGATGATCCGAGTTTGATGAAACTTGGTGATAATCCGTTTAAAGGGATGCCGAATAAGAATACGTAAAAAAAAAATCGCTAATAGCAATTAGCAGTTTTTGACGTTAAAAAACGCATCCGAGTTGGCCGTGTATTGCACTAACAAAAAAGAGATCACACGTAGATAGAGTTTTTGTTACCCTACATTCTAAACATTTTTTTTTTAAATCCGTCAAAAAATAAAGGAGTTATAGGCTTGTATCACATTTAAGCGCGACACCCTGTATAGTCAATACACAATTAAAAAGACATTATTTGAGATAACAAAAAGTATTTAACTTTGAAAAAGAGGCGCACGTGACAGGTATCAATTGTAAGCAACTTTTATGATGCGGATAAAACGTCACAGGTTTTCGAGATGTTTGAACTTAAATTAAAGTAACAAAAACCGCAATAACTTTTTTAAAATCAATTTTAGGCGATAGGTTCTTTGGGATGGTTTTTCTAGTAAATCAAGCTGATTTAGATAATAATGAAACAAAATCAATTCAACTTCCGGAACCGGAAATTAAGTTATTGTTCATTTTTCATGAAAAATGAAGGAAAAAGAACATACTACTTTGAGTATGTTTTTAAATGTAGCTTTTGTTTACAAAAGATATACAGTGTGTCTGATCCAAGAATGAAAAATAATGTAGTTTCCGGTTAAATGATTAGTTTTTTACACAAGTATATATTTTCGTAGGTATACGAAGAAAAACTTTCAGTTAAATATGTTGGATGACTGTAACATATTTATAAAAAAGGCAATAGGAATGACATAACGAATTACAGATCTATTACTATCATCTGCAACTTAGCTAAATTATTAGAAATAATTCTGCACAATGTTATTTACAATCATGTGTCTGAATTAATATCATGTGAGCAGCATGGTTTCATGAAGGGTAGGTCCACTGTTACGAATCTTGTGTAAGTCCCAGTTCATTAGTAATAAACTAGACCGACATAGCCAAGTTGATGTTATATACACCGATTTTACTAAAGCATTCGACCGACTTAACCACGGAAATTCTATTGAACAAATTGGATACTTTTGGACTATCTAACCCTCTTCCCCAGCTTTTCTCTTCATATTTGAAAAACAGATATCAGTTTGTTCAGTACCGTGGTTACAGGTCGAAGAAGTTTTTGCAGCTATCTGGGGTACCACAAGGCTCGACCCTTGGACCTTTCTTTTTATCATGTTTATCAATGATATTGTGTCAGACCTATGTGTACATTATCTGATTTATGCAGATGATCTTAAGCTACTGTGTGAAGTGAATTTTTACGAAGAGTGTGAACTGTTGCAAGTTGCACTGAATAATATAAATTTGTGGTGTACACATAACAATTTACCACTAAATGCTTCCAAATGTAATGTTATGTCATTTACAAAGAAAAAAATCCTGTTGATTTTGATTATAAATTGGACGGTGCATCACTTAATAGGCCTGATTATATAAAAGATCTTGGAGTAACTTTTGATCCTAAACTAACATTCTTAAAACATATTGAAGATGCCACTTCATCTGCAATTAAATGTTTAGGTTTGTCATTAGAAACTCGACAGGGTTTTCTAATATGTTTACACTTCGTTTGTTATATACGTCCTTCGTTAGATCGAAATTAGAATATTCATCGATAGTCTGGAACCCAATCTATGTTACTCATGTTGAAAAATACATAGACGATTTATGAAATCTGCAGTATATATATTAGATGGCATATATCCGCCAAGAGGGGTTTTCTCATAATTTGTTATTAACACGGTTTGACATAATAGAATTGTCAAAACGGAGATCTGTACATCTGATTATATTTTTTATATAAAATTGTTAATCATATTTTTGACTGTCCAGCTATACTAAGTCATATCAATATACAGGTGCCCAGGATTTCAACGCGGCACAACAATATTTTTAATCTTCCTACAGTTAATACCAATATTCTCAAAGCATCTCCTCTTTATCAAATGATCTCTAATTATTGCACTGTGGAGGATAGGGTTGATATATTCTTTTGTACTATCAGGCAGCTAAAAATTGTTTACAGCTAGTCATTTACTATTATAATAATTTGTATATATAATATGTGTTTATATATGTATGTATGTGTGTATGTATGTGTATATGTGTATGTATGTGTATATGTGTATATGTGTATATGTGCATGTATGTATGTATGTATGTATGTACGTATGTACGTATGTACGTATGTACGTATGTACGTATGTACATATGTACGTATGTACGTATGTACGTATGTACGTATGTACGTATGTACGTATGTACGTATGTACGTATGTACGTATGTACGTATGTACGTATGTACGTATGTACGTATGTACGTATGTACGTATGTACGTATGTACGTATGTACGTATGTACGTATGTACGTATGTACGTATGTACGCATGTACGTATGTACGCATGTACGTATGTACGTATGTACGTATGTACGTATGTACGTATGTACGTATGTACGTATGTACGTATGTACGTATGTATGTATGTATGTATGTATGTATATATGTACGTATGTATGTATGTAGGTATGTGCGTATATATGTGTGTATATGGGTTTATGTGTGTATATGGGTTTATGTGTGTATGTATGTGCATGTGTATGTATATGTGTGCATACATGTTTGTATAAGCGTATGTGCTTATTTTTTGTTTATACCATTTTTATTACCATCTTTCTTTTTATTTTCATTTCATTTTTGTATTGCTATTTTTATTATTATTATTTTTCTTTTTACTGTTACCGTTAATTCAAGTTATCCCCGTATCCTGTAATTGGGCTTTTGCCTATTGGATATGTATTAAATAAATAAAATAAATAAATAAATAAATATTTATTAATTGGCCCCAATTAATTATTATTCTTATGCACTTAACTTGTAAACGATAATACAATAATTACACATGGAAAAACCATAAAATCCATAACAAAAAACAAACGCTATTTTAATTTATGTGTAGAAAAAAATACTGACCATGTTGAGCATATTTTTTATTTTTAATGCCGGTATTTTTAATTTGTATTTTGTTTGTGCAATTTTGTGTTTATAATGTCGTGTAAAAAATTCAATCATTTGTTTTGGTTATATCTACTCAGTTTTGGATGTTTTGATTCCGAACATTTCCCTTTAAATACAGGTTTCAATAAAGAAGATAGCCTTATTTTTGTCTTGGAGGACTGTGATTTTTTTTAAAACGTTTGTTTCTTTTTTTAGTATTTAAACATACAAACTATAAAGGATGACTCTAAAAGGTCTCAAGTTTATTGGATAAACTCTTGAAAAAATCTGGATGACCAACTTTTGACCACTTGCTTTAGTACTGACGACGACCAAAAAAATTTGTACAAAAAACATCTATTGTCAATACAGACAGACATCCTAAATTTGATCACAATAGCGAAACATTCATTTGAATTTAAAGAAATAATCTTATGAACTTTGACCCTTTCAGGGACATCCTGTATATTTTCTAAATCAGGAGAGAAATTCTACCAAAATCTCAATTATACACAATAATATACAAGGCTTTTCATGAAAAAATTGGTCAGCTTTTTTTACAAGTTGTTCAATTCTATTGTTCTGAAAATATTCTCATATAGTTCATAAAATATACTAAGTACAATTTAGCATATTTATTTCTTTCGTGTCTTCAAGGACAATTTTTGTAGATTTACTGTGTACCTGACGTTATAAATAAATATGTTCAAATTAGTTATTTTCAATATTATCTTTTTAATATAAAAATCAACTTGCTGGTAAAATAATACCATAGTATTTCCCCATTGATTTTTTGCACAAATTACCAGCTTTATATAATTTTACAAGGATTTTTTTATTTAATTACCTCTTTTTATAGATATAATAGATTTAAAGGTTGTTTTTATTAATTTTAATTAAACCAAGCTACATACCATTGTCACATAATATGCATAACACACATTTTTATCTCACAATTCACATTCGTGTTGAAACAACTGAGAGTAGCGCTGCTATAGACCTCCAATAACTATCATAGGGAAATTTCCATTACATGTTTATATTATCCTTGCAAAATTCATTTCAGGTTTGTTAAATACATACATTATCTACAGCGTGTCTCAAACTAGGAACAACGAGAATTAAATTTATGTATACAGCAAAAGTGAAAACGAATTTTAAGATTAATATCCAGTTTGACACCAAGCAGAGCTGGAGGTATCTTAGAAAAAAATACTGTTTAAGCTATCTTAGATACATATTTTATAATTTTTATAGCTGATATAATTTTGCAGACATTTTTTCACTTTCCTGAAGGGCATGAACAAATTCAGTTTGTTCAATTACCGGATGAATGAATTGCACATATTTTAATGCATTTTGAAAATGTAAATCATGTTCTTGGAATAGCAGAAATCCATTTTTTACACAAACTTTCATACATTCGGAAAAGAAAACACACACTTTCGTTCCATTTACATAATTTAGAACACGATACACTGCATTTATATGGTACATTTACCGAGATCGGTAGCGCGATGGGCCAGAGCGTTAAGTGACAAACGTAGCTGGTGTACTGCCTATCGATCCCCGGGTTCAAATCCCACTTTCGATTCAAAGTCGAAGGGATTGGTTGTATGTATCCACGGTTTCTTTAGAAGGTGTTGGTCGGATATATCAGGGGAACATCCAAAGCCATCACCCCCTCAATATCCATCAGTATGCCTATCAGACAGAAAAATCAACAACCTAGTCAAAAAGATCACCCAATCCCTTCAAATAAAGGAAATTGCGGTGGGAGCCTTTCTCGACATTGAGGAAGCATTTAACAATGCGCTGCTCGACTCCTTATATCCAGCAGTGACTGCCAGAGAAATTGAGCCGATTATAGGCGACTGGATTCGTGCTATGCTATCAAACAGAACCATAACAACGTCTCTACAGGGAGAAATAGTCAGCTTTAAAGCCACAAGAGGATTCCCGCAGGGTGGTGTTCTTTCCCCATCTTCTGTAGTCACTTCTTATGGACGCCTTACTGGCTACTCTCTGGATCTATGTCACGGTCATCAGACCAATGACAACATTCGGATTTATCATTTGGTGGCTGAAAGGATCACAAAGGACGGCCAAAGCCAAACTCTCTGGATTGTAGAGATTAACATGCTTGATTGTAACGGGGGCAATTGACACCACACCGTCAGCTGCAATAGAAATCCTCCTCTTCATATACATTTGGAGAGAGAGGCCAGGTGGGCAACATATAGACTGTAACAAGCAGCCATTAATATGCTGCAGACTAGTATCATGGAGCGGAACAGGTTGCTGCATGACATAGAGAGTCACAGCATCCTGGGAATGCCCTCGGATACTATTCCTACCATGACCAACTACGAGCTGACCTCATTATTTTTCCAGAAAGAGATGACTGGGATCGGGATAAAGTTAACCTACTGAGGGCAGACAGTTGCTGGTTTACAGATGGCTCCCAAACTCCCGAAGGAACAGGTGCCGGAGTACATAGCTATAGACCAAGGGAGAGGATATCCTCAAGCTTAGGTATTAAAGCAACTATTTTTCAGGCTGAGGTTCATACCATTGAGCTGTGTGTACGAAGGCCGGAATATATGCAGATCAATGGAATTGTCAGAAGGCTCTAAATTATTTGAGCAAAAACAACAAAGTGACTCTGATCTGGATACCCGGCCACTCTGGTATGGAAGGTAACGAAATAGCCGACTGCTTGATCAGGGAGTTTATAAAATACTCTTTAAAATCAAGAGCTAAGAAACTTTTAGAGTTAAACCTGAAAACCCTGACTGGCCTATATACCAGGCACAGCGGACTTAATTATCATCTGCATAAAATCGACCTAGTAGAAAACACCGAGTGCCGTCTATGCTTGGAGGATGATGAGAAGGCCACGTCTTATGCATCTGTACCGCGGTGGAGAGGATCCGATTCTCAATATTTGGCAAAAGGTAACTGCTGCCAGAGGATCTGAACACACTCTCACCCAATAAAGTTATCAGTTTCATTAAGAGACTGAACCTATTGGGTGAAATATAATATAAAATAATAAATAATATAATTAAGAGTAGGCCACAATAGGCCTGCTGATGGTTGCAGTGGAGGGTCCACAAGGACCCACTTGCAGAAACCTAACCACGTTTTTTTCAATTGTGTAACCCCCCGTCCGTGCAGCTCCGGCTTTGGTTTGGGGGTTGCCTAATTTATGTTGTGTGTTTATTATTTCTTTACCAACTTTAACACTGACAATTTAGTTTAAAAAACACTAGTTATAGCGTGAAAAAACAAATAATAAGTTTGGATGTACCTAATCCATATACAGGGTGTCTCACCAGGAACTACATCGATCGATATAAGGAAAAGTACGTACCAGAAAATTTTGAAAATTTAGGAAATTACTAATGGCCGTGTGACCAATCCAACTAAAATAATTACAAGCATCTGACACTTTCGGTTATACCGGAAGTCGATATCAACTTGCTTAATTTAAATGGAATATCCTATATATTTTAGAGTTTTCGAAAAGAGCATACAATTGTGAGTCAAAAACATGTAGGATACCCTATGCCTAAAGCCAGCCGTTTCAGAGATACTTGACATTTAAAAAAAATTGTGACAGGTGTAATGGTTTACAATAACCTTTATAACTTTCTTCGTGTAAAAGATACTTATTTACTTTTTGGCATGCAGAAAGACCAGTAACAGTAAATAAGTACAACACAAACTACGTGTAATGAAACACAATGACATAAATTACCTATCTGTCACATTTTTTGTATTTTGTTTTGTCAATATTCAAAGCCTACTCTTTAGAAAACGGCACTCTTCGAGATACTGTTCAATTTTCATTAATAACACCGAAAATCGCAAATATCTAAAGAACCATACATTTTGGGTATGGGAACATGATACATGGTTAGATGCGCATTTTTTTCTCTATCGAATGATGCATTTAGTTAGGTATAGTACCATTTAAAAAAAATGAGTTCTTGCTGTTTTTGTGTGGTCGACATATGTCAATAGTTCCTATAAGGAAATGTTCTTTAAATTAACTGCAGAATGTAAAAAAAATATTGAAAATGGGTGCATTCCATTTAAAATAACAAAGTTGGTGTCAGCTTCCGGTATAACCGGAAATGCCACCATTTTAAAAAATATTTTCGTTAAATAGATCCTACCCAGTTAGGTCTATAGCCAAATTTTCAGATCGATATCATTTTCTTTCTCGATATACTTCTAATAGACGCACAAAAAAATTACCCTGTATATATTAAAATTAAATTATTAAAATTAAAATATGGAACAAATGAGCGTCGTTAAAGTTTTTTTAGATGGTGACTGGGCTACATAAGAGATTGATTAATTTTCTGATCCACCCGTTAGATTTCCAATAATTCAAATTGATGAACCGCCAATCCCTTATCGCATGTCTAATACCTATCCATAAAGCATTGTGTGTGCGTGTTTAAGCGAATTTCTGGGCTTGACGATTTGTACGCTAATGTTTTTGTTTTATAATTTAGTGGGTCTGTTACCTTTAACTTTACAGTGGATATTTATAGCTGCAGTTTATAATATAAATTTGTTGGTCACTCACGGTCAAGTTATTTTCGAAGCAGGAACATATGACTGACGGTCAGCTGGCGTTCGCTTCTTTGTGTAAACTGGCAATCAAATTTGATTTCTACTTAGCACGCGAAGAAATTCTACAGTGTAACTCGAGTTGCATTGTTCTTTTTTCTCCTTTTGTAAGATTCAGAATTATAAGTGTTAAAGATTTTCCTTGAATATACTGTATCTGTTTGCAACAGCATTATTTTTAGCTCTTCTAAAATAATGTAAGTATGTCAACACTTCAATGCGAAAAGCAATGTTAATCTTCCAAATATTCTTTCAGTCGTCTTATTTTCATACATTTTCAGACCTTAGAGAATATTTTCGTAAAAAAAATGTTATTATTTTTGGTTTTATTTTTCTGGAAAACCAAATCAGATAATTAAGTTCTGTTGACTCCATGGCCTTAGCAAGAATGTCATGCAACTTGTATCTAATATAACCGATGTTATAACTCGCAAGATAAACGAAATCTCTATGTTGGGAAAGTTAAATCCGAACACCCTTAAAAGTATTACAACGGTTCACTCAGAATCATGAACAACTTATTTTTTTCTTATGGCAGCCATATTGAATTTATGTATACGAAAATAGCATTTTTTTCTTATTACAGTGATATAAGGTCAAAGCTCGGATATAACATCCTATATTAAAATTGATTTAAGCCCCGAATTATTCAAGTAAGCAATATATGGGGAGAAAAAACAAGGTATAAATTTTTCAGTTTTATCCAGATATCTGAAAAACCAAGTCAGGTAATTGAGTTGTGTTGTCTTATGATCTTTGTAAAAAAATCACGCAAGAATTCTCTAATTTAACCGATGTTGTCACTGGGAAGATAAACGAGATCTCTATGTTGGGAAAGTTAAATGCGAACACTCTGTATACTGATCGATTTGATTGGAATTTGGTATTATGGTATTATCACAGTATAACCAGTAGGTTATTTCTCCTCATTGCTAGGCCTTGCTGCCGGAAACCTTCAAGAGCGGTTATACTGTTCTAGCATCAGTGTAGTAGTGGCCGTCAGAGCGGCGTGTATGTTATCAGCAAAATAAAAAATAACTCGTGGTGTAAATGCTTTACGAGTAATTGGTTTACTGCAACAATTGTATGCATTTTGCTTTACTTTAAAATTGGGAACAATAAGAAAAGAGGGGGAATGGTTTGCTCATGTAAAGGGTGTAGAAATGAAAAGTTTTATTCATTTCCTTGTGATGTCGAAAGCTAAGTGAAAAACTGTTATACTATTGCAAACATAAAACATATTGATTTTATTATAGGAGTTAGGTATTGTTTTGCAAAAATAAGAACCATTAATGAAGTAATTTAAAGAATATAAATTGAAAGTATAAAAAAAATACGAAATAGAATAAAAAAACAAAATCTTTAGTTTTGTATTTACAATTAGACGAATGCTCTTCTGCATCTATTTTGAATAATTTTTAAAGATATTACAGAATAAAATTTAAAATGTGTGTATGTTGTAGTCAAATTATTGCTGATCTTTTTAAAACTGCTTTTACAGAATCAACTGACTACGTAGAATCTGACAACACTGACAGAGATGAGAATGAACCATCACTGTCAGTCCAACTAAATGAAGACAAGATATGTAAAGATATCAAGAAGTTAAAAAACAAATTTACCGTTGGTCCTGATGGTATACCGTCATTTCTTATCAAAGACTGTGCTAGTGTCTTAGCGAAACCTTTGCTTATTTTATTTAGAGTTATGGGAAAACTCCAAAATTATTCCCGTTTTTAAAAAAGATAATCGGATTGACATAAAAAATTATCGTCCCATCACCATCATTAATAATTTTAGTTAAGCCTTTGAATTCGCTCTATACGAGGAGCTTCACATACATGTCAATGAACAAATTTGCCCTAATCAACACGACTTTGTGGCAGGCCGGTCGACATTCAGCAACTTGGTTTATGTTACACAATTCATCTCGGAGGTGTTGGATGGCAATGGACAGGTAGATGTCATTTATGCGGACTTTTCAAAGGCGTTCGACAGACTTGACCACGGTATTTTACTAAGGAAGCTTTCTGCTTTCGGCTTTAACCAAGATTTAGTTCTATTCTGCTCCTCCTACTTAAAATGTAGAAACCAATATGTTCAATATCGCGGGCATAAATCTAAAAGAATTGTTTGTACTTCTGGGGTACCCCAAGGGTCATTGTTGGGCCCCTTGTTCTTTATTTTATTTATAAACGACATCGTACTTGGTCTGAACTGCTATTGTCTACTATACGCGGATGATCTCAAACTGTATCTAGCTGTCAAGGATGAATCTGACTGTTTGCTACTACAAGCTGACTTGGATCTAATAAACGACTGGTGTACTTCAAACCTCCTACCTCTCAACGCTGCCAAATGTATCGCAGTCACCTACACTAGAAAATTGAATCCTGTACAGTATGAATACGCTATAAATCAGGTACATTTAAATAAACCAGAGGTATTTAAAGATCTAGGCATAACTTTTGATAATAGGCTGACCTTTAACCAGCACATCAATATCATTGTATCATCAGATTACAAAACCCTGGGCTTTACCATTAGAAACTCCGGTGAGCTTAACAACATCGACACATTAAAAATTCTATTTACGTCTTTTGTGCGTTCTAAACTTCAGTACGGATCTGTCGTATGGAATCCTAATTACGCCGTACATAGTAAAACCATCGAACAAATTCATAGAAGATTTTTAAAAGGCATTTAAGGAGACAAAACTTATCCACCAATAGGGTTTCCGTATGATAAGCTGCTAGAGAGGTTCAATGTTGATGAACTGGTCAGAAGGCGGTTTCTTCACTCTGCTATGTTTTTTTGTATAAACTTGTCAATAATAAAATAAAATGTCCTGAACTGTTGGCAAAAGTTAATGCGCTCGTTCATATGCCATTGGTGCAAACAAGATTAACTAATCTTTTTTATTTACCCACACCAAGAACAAATATATTAGAATTCTCACCGGTGTATGTTATGTGTCATAACTGGCATGATATTCAGGACAAAATTAACCTTTTTAATTGCAGTGTTACAGATATAAGAGCTGCGGTGTTACAGATATAAGAGCTGCTATAACAATTAATTCAACTCATTATATGTGCTTGTAATTAATTATTTCAAAACCCATGTACGTTATACTCATTGAAAATTAGTTATATTGTGTATTTTGTAATGTTATGCATTTGTTATTGTGTATTTTTCCTACCCTGTAATTGGAACATGTTCTGTTGGGTAGTGTATAATAATAAATAATAAATAAAAAAATAAATAAAATTACAAATTAGTCAATTTGAAAAGTTTAATCAGTTTTATTGGTGCTTTCGTTTTGTAAATCCATATTTTTAATTCAACACTGATAATTTCAACCAGGCGGCGACGGGTTTTATTAAATTTATGTAAAGCAATATATAGGAGATTATTTTTAATACAACGTATCTTGTGGCCATTTACAGGGTGAAAGAGTTAAATAAAGTTAAAGCATACACAGGGTGTCCCATAATTAAATACTTTCTTCAAGTGGGTAATAGGACTATAAAAAATAAGTTGAGATTTGTATATAAACAGTTGCCTTAAGTCAGTTCATAAAGAAGCTACAATCCCTTAAAGGGGGTAAGTAAAACACAGTTTTGCCAATAAATTCGAAACGTTGGAACATGATTAATTTTATAATGTTAGATATTTTGTTAAATTTTTATCTACATATCATGATTTGTTGGAGTAATTACAAACGGGGTGGGGGTGAATTTTCCCATAACTCTTTAACGTAGTCATCTTCTTAAGCCGTCATCTTCACATCAAAGGTTCTAACCCACTCCAGGACCATAACTCTGTCTTTTTCTTTTACACATTTATAGCGGAAGGAAACACTATTATTAAAAACTGAATAGAAAGAGCCCTCTTACTAAATATCGATATAAGCTATCATTTAAAAGTTATTTGTACTTAAATATTGCAATGCAGGATGGGTACACAATAATCGATAGATAACTACATACCTCTACAAAAATAATTCCGCACTTTTATTTATAAACTGATTTAAGGCAAATGTTGATATACAAAACTCAACTTAATTTTTATAGTTCTCTTGAATAGAGACACTTAATTATGGGACACCCTGTATATAAATTGTTTGGAATCCTTAAATTTATGTTGATCATCCGTTAAGTGGTTTGCATTTTTTAATAAGGGCTGTTCTCTTCCGTTGCGATTGTTTCTTGTTCGATAGTAAAATACCTATTTAGAATGCCATTTATGTTAAAACACCCTGTATACATCCTATAACACGTGTAGAATGATAAACTACACAAACAATGATTTCTTTTATGTCCTGACAAAAAAGTCTAGGGACATTTTTATAAATATACGTATTTTTTTAAATTGATTTAGAAAAAGAAAACAAGTAAATGTGTTTTTTTGTTTTTTGTCTTGTATAATTTTGTAAAAATATCCCCGGCCTTTTTTTGCGAGTGTATATTAGCGAAATAATAAATAAATGTAAAATTAACATTTATTGCAGTAGTTACGGAAAGTTTTATTCATATTTCCTCATGAAAAAACGGTTACATTAGTCTATTGATTTTAGTATAGGAGTTATCGTTTTACAAAAGCCAGAACCATTAATAAAGTAATAATAAGAACGTAAATTGGAAGTATAATATTTTACTGCCACACCACATCATGTGAGTAGAAGCGTTGTGTATCGGCAGTTTTGCTAAATTATTGAGAATAAGTGCTTTAAGAAAATAATACATACATATTTTACAGTCTTAAATTTATTAATAGCAATTTTAAAACTGGCAAACAAAACACAAAATTAATAATTTGGAAATATCGATATGTGGGAAAAAGGGGGGGGAGAGAAAAAAAGGGGGGGAGGGGAAAAGGAAGGGGGGGGGGGGGGGGGGGGGGGTGGGAAGGGGGGGGGGGGGGGGGGGGGGGGGGGGGGGGGGGGGGGGGGGAAAAAGGGGAAAAAGGGGGGGAGGGGGGAAAAAAAAGGGAAAGGGGGGGAAGGGGGGGGGGGGGGGGGGGGGGGGGGGGGGGGAAATGGGGGGGGGGGGGGGGGGGGGGGAAGGAGGGGGGGGGTTTTGAAAAAAAAAAAAGAAGGGGGAGGGGGGGAAAAAAAAAAAATAAAAAAAAAAAAAGGGGGGGGGGGGGGGGGGAAAAAAAAAATAAAGGGGGCCGCCGAGAATGTTCTTTTATACCTAGCTATTTTATTTTGTAACCTAAGAAATGTTTAGCATTCATTATTTAATTATTAATAATAAAATATTATGCCTACTGTGTATTTTTTTCATTTATCTAGATAATCTACAAATTTTTTTATTTTAACCATATAAAATGTTAAAAACTGAAATATGTACATCTGACTACACAAACATTAAAAATCCGTGGTCTCATTCCTAACTAATAATTATTTATTTTATTAATTAATCAACAAGCTAAATTTGCTTCATACACCCATGGTATCCTTGTAAAATACTACGCCTGTGACGCAACCACCTGCATTTGAGGTCCCAAAGCGCTCAGTGGATTTATGAATGAAATGTAGCTGAAATAATCTACTGGTTATACTGTGGTGTTATGTCAATGTCTAAACCTACTATTTTTGGAGTAGTCATAATTAACTTTTGATTTTCTTAATGGCGTAATATTGGAAATTCACATATCCATACATATATAAAAGCTCAAAAGGTTTTCTTCTCCGGTTCCTCAAGCGGCTACCGCTTCACCAATTTTGATAATTTTTTTTTTTCAATGAAAGGTCTCTACCCTCAGATGGATCATGACACATTTTTATATTTTTTAATCACCAATTTCATATGTAAAACAAAATAAACAAAAACTAATGCATGTTAGCGTATGCTAAGCGCGGCGTTACTTGAAGCGACCTCTACCACCGACCTCTTAAGAAATGGAACTAACGCATCTTAGCCGGCTTGGCTTATTCTGTGCCAGTGTGCTGTTCGGTTATTGTTTACATTCGAGTTTTCAGTTACTTTGCTGCAAACAGGATTGTTTAAATGTGACTTCGACTTGTTACTTGCTTTGCAAATAGGATTTTAAGCTAAGTATTTTTAGTTTAGTTTACTATTTTTATTTGTTTTTCGGGATAAACCTATTTTAAGCATGGAACGACATGTTGTTCCTATTGTAGGTGATGGAAATTGTTTATTTCGTTCTATTTCGCATTGTTTATTTAATAATGACCAACATCATCGCGAGATACGCATGCAAGTCGTCGAAAAAATTAAAAATGAATTGGAATATTATGAAGTTTTTATTGTGGGAGATCCATCGTATCGGTTACCGATTACAAATTCCGCTGAATACGAAAATTCCTGATCATTTGTTTAGAGTGTATAGAGATAATAATAATAACGAAACTCTTGATTATGGTACTGGAAATATTGCTTCTAATTTACTTTTTTCTGGTAATGTTGATGCAGGACATTATAGTGTTTTAGAATTTCGTCCTGTTACTAATGATGCCGAAGTGGAAACCGCACTCTGCAATGTTGTGCAACATAATATTTCAAAAAAACGTAAATTAAGAAAGACGTTGCCTGGCGGCAGGGAAAGGAGACGCGAATGCACACAAAAACGTCTAAAATACGAAAAAAAAAACCTGCTTTACAATTCAATATAGATGTGCCGTTTCTGATACTATTTCAAATGTGACTCCATTCAACTTAGGTAACTTAAACAACATATGTAGTTATTGTTCTGCCCGGTACTTTTCATGTGAAAAAAATTTGGCTGGCTACTTTGGTCTTTGTAGCTGTAATAAAAAGTTCAAATTACCGGAATTTCGGATTCCTGATAAAATGAAAGAATTATTTACAGGGAATGACGAGATATCGAAAAATTTTCGAGACAATATTCGACAATATAATAATGCTTTTGTCGTTCGTGTGGCGACAGATTGAAATTCATCCGTAACCAACAGGTGAAATTGCGAGTAGATATATACGTTGGTCTTGCAGATGCTTTACATGTAAGGGCCGACAACGGAAACATAAAGGCTGGACGTGTTGTTATTTTACCTTCATCGTTTACTGGCAGTCCTCGAAACATGATGCAAAATTATCAGGACGCAATGGCCATTGTAAGAAAATTTGGTAAGTCAGACATTTTTTTGACGTTTACATGTAATCCTTTATGGCCTGAAATTACAAATACCATACATTCTTATGAACCTGCTAATAATAGGCCAGACGTTGCTGTTCGCATGTTTCATGCAAAAGTAAAGGAACTCTTGCGTTTAATTAACCAAAAACAAATATTTGGCGAAGTACTAACATATTTGTACACTGTTGAGTTCCAAAAGAGAGGTTTACCTCATGTTCACCTAGAAAAGTCTAAAATGTATAACTGTCCATAAGAAGCACATCCTCCATTTTGAGGGTATAATGACGAAATTTTATGATGTACTACACCAAGAAATTTAAGGAGGTGCTGTAATATGAAACTTTCGTCACTCACTTGCATTTTTCCAATACACCCGCCGTCGAATTTCGAGGGGGTTACGCTAGTTATAGTTAAAAAGACAAAATATATTCCACTGACATAAGTTATTTTTTTGTACGAACGGGAATAAAACAGTATTTTACTGCCTCAAAACAGGGAGTAAAACGAGCATTTATTCCCTGAGAGATTTAAAGTCGCCATGGAAACCAATCAACAATACAAACATAACATATATCAACATTTTAATGGTAGAACGAACAAAAAATTAAGAATCAAACATATAAACCATAAAATGTAACTTACTTCAAATAAAATTAATATTAAAAAGGTAATTTTCGATGTTCGTAATGTATGGTAATCAGGCCCGTGGAGAGCCGTTACGGGCCCGGGAATAAAATAAACCTAGCGGGCCCTCTTAGATCAGAACAATAGTAAATCAACTTCGTGTTTTTGTGAATACGAACCGATAATTTCTGATTTCTTATTCGATAAATTATCGTATTCACATAATTTAATAATTTATTTTTCATAGTGTCAACACCCTATCGTAATTCTTGTTTGTTAATCCTAGTATAAAAACTCCTATTTATTGACTTATTGCCTCATAAACAGTGTTTAAAATTTCTCGACAAAATGTGTTTTATTTTATCCTATTGATTTTCTAATTTATTTCTTTGAAATTTAAATCTAAAATCTATTCTCATATTCATGAATGAATCCCACCGGGTTTTTGCTTTGGAATTTCGTTTTGCCTTTAAAAGAACCGAATGGAGTGCGATATAAGGGCTCAGTTCACGACTGGCAACTCCGTTTTTATATGAAGCCCTTACTAAGCATTAAAAGTAATTTAGCGCTGTTTATTAGTATAAAGTAATAGTAATAAAAATTGCACTAGTTAACGCTATACTTCTATGAGTCTGTGGCTTACTACTCGTTTAATTTTTATATAAAAACCGTGTAACGTGTGCATCCGAAATACGCACTTTTTTACGTAAAATAAAAAATAAAATATTTTTATTTATAATTAATAAATTTATTTTAATAACGATGGTGCCGGGGCCCCTGCTACCCCCCTCTCTTGTGGGCCCTGGTAGTTAATATATTTAGTAATATTTAGTACTCTAAACGTCAAACAAAAATAAATAAAAAATAATGTCAAAGAAACAATTAAAATTTCATTGTATTTAATACATAGCTAGAAAAATTCGGAATAAAATACAAAAGCCTCGCGGCCAATTTTCGTTCTTTAGTTTTTACATTTAATTTTTTTTGTAATAAAAAACGTACCCGTTTGTACAAAAATATTGTATGCACTCCTGGAATAAAGTGTGTTTTAATCCCGGCACTATTCGTACCGGAACCAAAACGCTCACTTTAATCCCGGGTACATACATAACTATTGAACCAAAAATAATAAGAAAAATGATAATAATTGAGGATTTTTTATTTTTTTTGTAAAAATACCACATTGGAAACATTCGTAATTTTGTTGTTTTTTGACTATGTAAAAATCCAGTATGGCACCCATAAGAAAATCAAAAGTTGAATACAAATTTTTAGATTCTCGTCATCGACTAATACCAAAAATCTAATATCAAATTTTAGTCAAATCAATAAAAATTTTATGAGGAAATAAAGAAATTATATAAAATCAAATCTTTTCAGAATATTCGGGTATGTTAAATCTAAAAGCATCATTTTGTTAAGTGTAAAATGAAATAACTTTTTTCAAATCCCAATGGTGAGTAATTAAAAGTGTTGTTTTTAGATAAATAATTACAATATTACAAATTGAGTATACGAATTAATCAGATTATATCATCGTAATTGAGTAACAGAAAGCAGAACACTGTAAATGATATAATTTCAAAATTAAAATTTATAAACAAAGGCGTCCCACAGGGATCAGTGTTGGTCCCCATATTGTTTTTAGTTTATACAAACGATAGAAGTTTGATCTGGAAATGGGCTTAAACTTTTGATATGCCAACACTGAGTTAGTTTCCACAAACACCAAAATTAATATACCTGATGATGCCAACTTGGTTGGCGAAGCGCGCGTTAAGTGTTTTTAGAAACTTCTATGGTGACAATAGTTATTTTTATTTATTATAACTGCAATACAACTGTTTCATACATTTTTCAAATACTTGAAATAATTATGATTTTCTTTAATATTATTAAATAAAACTAGTATATGTATTAACATTGTCAAGACGTAAAATTGATACCTTGTTTGTGTCAAGTAATTTATACTTATACTATAGTTTGTTATTAATTACTATTAGTTTCTTTATTAAATATAGTTTGATAAACTGTGGTCACGCACTAAAAGTGTTTGGGTCACAAAGGAAGGTAATCCGTTCCGTAATATCGTAATGATGTCAAACAAATATGTATCGATCTGCAGATATTTGTAGCGCGATATTCGTCTATTTGTGTTCACACAACAGATACTGTTCTCGAATAGCAAACACGCCGGCGAAGATAGAAGAAAGATCATCAGAAAAAATGACTGGTAGGGTCCATCAGCCAGGACCAGAGGAGGTCTGCTGAAACGCCCACACTTTTCGCATTTGTGGAGATGAGGGAGCAGGCCCATCTTTTACGGGTCCGGGTACAGATATAGCAATTCACAGATGTAAAGAGTAGTAGGCCCTGCGAGACCCCTGTTATCCCAGATCCCATTATCGAAGCCAAGAATATTGGCGCGCGACTGCAAATTTCTGTTTATATAAGCAGTGATGCCTTCCATTGAGACTTTTTGGCGGCGGTGGTGATTATGGTACTTTAAAGTATAATTCACACAACTGCTCTTGAGCGGCACAATATAAAATAAGCGAAAAACAAGGAATTTTCTTATATTTATGCATATTTATAAATACATATTTTTTAAATTCCCTTATGTGTCCAGTTTAGTAAAAAATATATTGGTTTGTTCGATTTGAGTAAAAATATTTAAAAAGTTCGACTTGTTCCTTCGACATAATTTGTGAAATTATAAAATCAACATAAAAAAAATTACAAAATTAAGTTCAGCTAAATCATAATGCTCCAAAAGTGAGATTTAACAGAAAAGTTGTTAATCAAAAACCGAATCAAATACCAGTCGGATTGGTAGGATAATCGCGATAATAAATTTTTATGTTTATTGTTAATATAATAAATAGTCTGGGGATTACTGAGCAATATTAACTCTGATTACATGTTGATATTTTCTCATTAAACTCATGCTTTATTCTATAAATGTGATAAATTGCTTAATTTCGGTGCTATTTTTGTTTTTCATGTTACAGTCGATTGATTGATAATAATGATAATAAAAGTTATACAGGGTGAGTTTTAAATGAGTAGTTATATTTTAACTCAATATTCTCGTCGAGTACAATTGTCAAAAAAATTTTTTGAAAAAAAAAATTTTTATTTCTGATAATTTTTTCGTCCTCCAACAACTGACATTTTGATAGTCATTGGATATCTCTCTAAAAACCGTTCACAGAAATGACCTAACTGAAGGCAGTGTTGCCACTGCCAGTTCTTCAAAATTCTATTTAAAAATTAGTACACAACTGGTAATATGCGGTTTGAATTATCTTCTAAAAATGAAACAAAATTGAAAATAATCATTTTGTAAAGAAGCATCTACTTTAAAGAACGGAAAAGCAGATTTGTTTACTTAATACGCGGATGGCACAGAAACATCAGCTAGCTGCTAGGTCGATTTACTTCTATTTCGTGAATCAATCGAAGTCTAAGTCTTAAATTATTAATTACTATTTTATCTACAATAAAATTATTTTTTGCCCAGTTTAGCCAATAACAAAAACTTTAAATAATAAAATTGTTATTTGTTGCCCACTTGGAGGTATGAGCTTTACCTGCAAGGAAAAAGTGATCACGTGTAAGCTGCGTGCATATGTTTTATTCAGTCTGTCTTGGAAATAAATAGACTAGTAGCGTCGTTGTTGACGTTAGGTAAATCGAGGATAAGTTTGGCTTCGATTTAAGTGCGTTGTTCTCTTTGTGCTTTTATTTCAGTTTTGCGATATTTTAACAGTGCCTAAAAGTACTTTTTGTTATTAGAATAGTTCTTGTCAAAGCTTGGATTTTGTTTACAAATAAAGTTGGGTAATTGTTTTTGTTTAGTGAATGAACCGTGTTACATACTGCTTTGAACTCGTTTTTTCATCTTAATTCATACGAATATGCTTGATGATGTGTGTGATAAGAATCGCCTGCCTTCTGTGAAATGTTGAATGTGATCGTGAATTGGTCAGTAATGTAATGTACGTAAAAGATAGGTCAGTGTAACTCGCCCATTGACTTATTAGGTCAATGAACTGGCCAAACATAGTATAATGACTGTTACAAAACGATTTATTTATTAATATATTACAGGATTACAAATTATCGTAATCGCATGATAAGTAACTACTTGTTAAAAAATAATAATCCTTTTATAAACTTTGAAAAGAACGAAATTAAATTGTCAGTAGCATTTTATAAGTATACTGTTTAGCCCCATACGAAACACTTAAAAGAAATGTTAATTGGTGCAAGAAAAAAAGGTGCTTTAAAATGTTTAAAACTTATTTCAAATGGAGCAATTAATCGCTTAAGTAGGTAATTATTTCATCCAAAATTATTACATGTCCAGGAAAGAACTTACTACTAGGTGATAAATTGCATAAGAAATGCGGCAACGCTGCTTCAAGCCAATACACCATTTCTGATAAAATGAGGAATGTTTCTAGTAATCAACAGTTCCAAAACAATTTCATCGTATTTTTTTTTGAAAATCGATCTCAATTTAACGTGGGAATTAATAGAAAAAAATGTATCAGGAGTTGGCTGGCCTGCTAGATACTTAGAACTTACAAAAATGGATTTCTTTTTATGGGGATACGTGAAATAAATTATTTATAAAGACACACCAACAACATTACAAAATATGAAGGAAAGGATAATAACTTCTTCTAGATCTATCACACCAGCAATTTTAAGAACAGTTGAAACCTCATTTCAAAAGCACATAGAGACGTGTGTCAATCAAAATGGGCAACATGTGGAGCACTTATTATAATTTTTTCTAATGAATTAGCAATAATTACAACATTAAAAATAAACTTAAAAAAAGAGGTTTCTTTAAATAACTCAGTAGAAAAAATTATAATAAATGTTCCACATGTTCGTCATTTTGATTGACACACATCTCTATGCGCTTTTGAAATGAGGTTCCCACTGTTCCTAAAACTGCCGGTGATAGATCTAAAGGCAGTTATTATTCTTTCCTTCATATTTTGTACTGTTGTTGGTGTGTCTCTATAAACAATTTCCTTCACGTATCCCCATAAAAAGAAATCCATTTTTGTAAGATCTGGGGATCTAGCAGGCCATTTAGTGGGTCCATTTCTTCCAATCCATTGATGAGGGTAGGTATTATTTAAGTGATCTCTAACTGCATTTAAATAATGTGATGGAGCACCATCTTGCTGAAACCACATCCTATTTCAAATTCTTCCAGGGAGATTTACAATAATTGTGGCAGATAATTTATCCAAAAAAATGAAGATAAATAGCTCCAGTCAATGTACCAAGAAATGTGGCCCTATTACATGTTCTCCAATAATTCCTCCCCAAACGTTTATAGGCCATCTGTGTTGGTTATCAACTTGCATAAAAAAGTGAGGATTTTCCGAAGCATAATGGAAATTGTGCCTATCAACAAATCCATTTTTATGGAAAGTTGCCTCATCAGTGAATAAAACATTATTGAAGAAGTCATCAGATAATTCCTGGTGCATTTGAATATGATATGCATGCAACTTATTTGTTTTTTTAAGATTCGACCCACAGACCGTCTACTTATTCCTACTAATGAGGTCACTTCTCTTTGACTAATACGGGGATTCTCAACCGTTGCCAGCACTACAGAAAACTCATTTTCTTCGTTCACAACATATTTTATTCTTTCACTTTTTTTATATTCGACATTTCCAGTTTCAGAAATCTATCATGAAGGTTTTGGAAGCTGTTAACATCAGGAAGCCTTCTTTCAGGATAACGTTGGTGATAAATTCTATTAGCAAGTAAACAATTTCTGTCTGACTCGCCCAAAATAAAAGTCATGTCTACAAGTTCCGCTTTATTAAAATTCATATTGTAAAATTCCAAATATTTTAAATTCAGTACAAATTGTAACTAACGACCGATAAGTGTGATAAATGCTCCTTTGCACACGACAATTTATACCAAACTGAGGTTTTATTTCTTGTCGAATAACGAAAACAGCAAAAAAATTTACAAAAAAACATTACAGTAAAGGACTGGTTAAATACTATTTACTCATTTTAATGGAAATGGTCCCACTAAATGGCCTCATTTCAAAATTGCATAAAGACGTGTGTCAATCAAAATGGGCAACACGTCGAACACCTATTATAAATTTTTCTAATGAATTATTTGAGGGAACCTCTTTTTTTAAGTTTATTCTTGAATTTGACACTTATTTATTTATAAAATGAAAATGGTTGCAATTAGCCATAGGGAAGTACTTACAAAAAATGTTCGTTTTTCATTTCTACATCACATCGTCGAAAAATATACAGGGTGTTTCATTTGAAAAAAATTGAGAAAATTCAATTTAAAAAGTTCTTAATTGAAAAATAAACACTTATTTATTTATAAAACGAAAATGGTTGCAATTAGCCATAGGGAAGTATTTACAAAAAATGTTCGTTTTTCATTTTTACATCACATCGTTGAAAAAATTGAGAAAATTCAATTTAAAAAGTTCTTAATTGAATACTAATTTTTGGCAACCCTGTACATTTTTAGGAAATGAAAATAATACAAAAACATTAATTAGATGTCTGTAACTAGTATTCACATAAGTTTTTCTTAAAACCCATAATTGTGACTGTGGTGATTTTTTTAATATCCATCTGCAGATGGCATTATTTCAACAAAAAAATTCATTACATCAAAGTGGTTGGGAGATAGCCAATAATAATATAGGAATGAATAGAGCCTAGAAAGGGGCTTCAAAAAATGTACTCATATATATATAGCATTCCATTTAAAAAAGGCACTTGGTCCTGTAATTTCGTATGTTCGAAAATAATTTCCAGTTATAGACTTTTTTATCTAGTTTACTTGCAATTTTTTAAAAAATGTCTAGCTATCGTAGAACTCGAGATATCGAGGTCCGACGCACTATTGCCCCACCCTGTATATAAAAATCAATTGCCACATGTATGACGGAGCATCACTTGAGAACGGCTCGGTCGATTTGGCTGATTTCTTTTTCGTTGTGTTCGTAATTGTCAGGACAAGGTTTGTATGAAAATAATTTTTAGAAAATCCACGGGAAAGTCGGAAATTTGGATGGTATTTTTATATGAAAAAAATTTTTGTTAAATTTTGACGTTTGGATATTGATAGTCATTACGTGAAATGAGGAACAGTTTGAGAGTTCTACTGTTTTCATAACAAAAAAAAAAGTGCATGGCTTAAAGGTCTTTCAACCATTTGACATTTGACAACTATTTGACATTTTGCGAAGTGAAAAAAAAATATTATGTTATCGTGGTGATCTTTTGTGCATTGAAAATCGTTCGTGTGTTGAAAAGATTATTTTGGTGTCTTTAGAAAAATGCCACCAATAAGGCGTCGAAATATCGGTCGGCGTACGTGCAACGTAAGAGAAATACATGATCGTCGAGTTGATGAGACTGATGAAGATCGTAGACAGCGTTTGGAGGCAAATCGAATAAGAATTTCTCAAGCGCGATCAATTATAACTCCGGAACAGCAGATTCAGTCGAGTTCGACTCGCTCAGTTGGAGATAACGTACAAAATAATTTGAGAAGTCGATTAAATAGATGGCCAAATGCAACAATTCGATATGAACCTTTGGCGTTCAGATACGATCCAACAGTCGATTACGCCGCGGATGTGTCGGAACCATAAGCACTGTTTGTTAACATTGCAATGCTTTGAGGTTCGGACACAAACTGCAAGGACTATGTTGTGCGAGCGGAAAGGTCAAATTACCACAACTGACACTGCCGCCAGAGCCACTAGCATCATTACTTTCTGGCCAAGAACCTCAAACGAAGCATTTCTTGCAGAATATACAAAAATTCAACAGTACCTTCCAAATGACATCATTTGGAGCGAATGTAACTGAAGAATGAGGTTTTAGTCCAACTTTTAAGGTAAATTCATTTTCGACTGGAACACACATCACATACACGATTGAAGCAACGATAATCATAGGACAGTTTAAAGGTGAGGATGTTCTGATTCCAAGAATACCACTGATTCCAACCGATTTGCCGTTTCAATTTAAGCGTATCCAGTTTCCTGTTCGCCTTGCATTCGCAATGACGATTAATAAACCGCAAGGTCAATCGTTGGAAGTGTGTGGAATGAACCTTAAATTGCCATGTTTTTTCCATGGGCAGTTGTACGTGGCGTGCTCGAGAGTAGGTAAACCATCGGCGCTATTCGTTTTCTCTCCGAACGGAAAGACAAAAAATATCGTTCATCACCAAGCGTTGCGATGAACGCATTATTTAATTTTTGTAAATATTTGTAATATTCCAATATGGGTACTCTGCAACCTGGTCTCAACATTAAATCCTAATTAAAATAATCCCCTGTATCTGATTTTTTTGATTTTCTTTATTGTTTTCCTCACGTGCGTTGCTTAGAATGTGCATAGATCTTTCCGACACGGTATAATGTAAATAGGATAGGTATATTTTTTATTGATAGTCTAAGATACAAACCGTATTTTTATATCAGGAAAATAATTTTTCTTATATTTTTTTTTATAATTTTCATTGTCCACATTTTTACTGCCACAAAAGTGATTCATGTCATCTTATTTATCTGATACCGACACGTCGGTTGTTTTGACACAGTTCTTTAATCGCATTTATATATACAATAAATTTTTTATAGTCTTGCATAGAAAACATGAAAACAAAGATATGGAGTCCATTCCATACTTTTCTCCAAATATAATGTATCGTTCGAATATAAAATTAGATGACCTTAACATTATACTGCTTTAGTAAATATTAATACAGCTAATATTGACAAAAAAATTAGTGAAAACGCGACAATTTCTTAAATATGTGTATTAATATTAATAATCAATAAAAATTTAAATATGTAATACAGAATAAAAAAAATTATTACCTAAAACCACAACACAAACTATTAACTGATAAAAAGTATAGAGTAAATTTAGATTTTTTATATTGTTACCCCCCCCATTGTACGAGGCGGGGGTCACTATGGGGCCAACTATCATTAAATTATCTGTACTCGATATTAAAATAGCAAGTTAGGTTTTATCTGAAAGGCCATGTAATAATATGCTTACGTATAAGTAGTCTACAAAAATAACTATCAACGAGGAATTTATGTGAAAATATTTAATGGACAAGTTCTTATGTGCGTTTTAATACGTACTAAAGAATATACATATGTATGTATGCTTTAATATTAAGTACATTTAACGATAATTTCATTTGCATAATATTTTCTTTTAAACACTAAATTAATACAATGTTTTAATAAATACATTATGCACATAAGGATATTGGAATAATCACAGTTGAATACGTCCTTGTAATTGTTTCCCGTGTGTTTTTTTTAGATGTCGAGAATAAAAAAGTTGTTTCTTTTTCATAAACAACGGACTCATTATCTTCTCGGTCTCTTTGTCCCTTCTCTTCCGGCATCCTTTGGGTACAGGCTCTAATTTCGAATTTATCGATCAGTTTCACGAAGAACGACTGAAGTGTATCACTACTAGGTTGGTTAGTAAATCGTATAGGTAATGGTAGTGGAGGCTGACGTCTGGCAAGTAGGCCACAGACGGGCCCTTTTTACCAACCCCCAGTTGTCCCCTCAGCCATGTGCTTCTCTTGCTCCCTCATCGAATCTTGCCAACCTTCTGTTGAAGGTCAGGATGTCACTCATTGCGAGAGAGCTCATCTCCTCCCTTAGAAGCGCCTCAGAACCGAAGATACTGTGTCTCAGGCGCCCAAACGTTTCACATTGTCCCAGGAAGTGGTAAGATGTTTCTTCATCACTCTTGCATCTTGGACATGTAGGGTATTCCTCAATACCTATCAATAATAGATGCCTCCTAAGTCTGCAATGGCCTGTCAGAACTCCGATTAAAAGAATCAGAGTTTTCCGACTCTGTCCCAGCAACCAGGCCGATCTCGATTTGTTCGGCCCCGTCACAAAATCTCGGGTTTGCCTGCAGGCCCTGTTGGTCTTCTAGTGGGTCCTGTCCCAAGGTGGGTTAGTAAAATATTCTAGTAGGTCAGTAGGTAGGATTTTTGAGGGTATCCTATATTGCTTTTAAGAGTTTGATTAGGAATTTTCATCGGTGTGTCAGTACTATAAGTGTATTTTATACAGTTTGTGTCTTATATTCTTATAAATATTTTGGCGGGCAGTGACTATTCGAGGGTTTCCTGTTTACAAGTGGCTGTGGTAAAATAATACTGGGAACATATTCGGGCCTTGAGAAGGTCCTCAACCCACCACCAGCAAAGAATGTTAGTAAGATGTGGAATGTGACAATGTTTCAAAAATTACAAAAGAAGTTTCAAAACGGCATTCCAGCAGTCACAAAAAAATAGTTTTAAATGTTTATAGAAATATGAAAGAAAATGAAAGAGAATCATGAGCCGTGGAAAAACCAGTCTGTTTAACAGAAGTTCCAGAACGAACTGTTTATACATTAATTCAGGAAGGACAATATGAGCGAAAAGCTAGGCAACAATGATAATTTAAAATGTTTAATTTTTATTGACGAAACTGAGCAACAAGAGAATTACTTGTTGCTAATTTTAATTAGAGTTAGATTTTAAGTTAAAGTAAAACAGAGATAGATTTTTGATTTAACAGAACCGGTATTCAAATACCTATTTATCCAAGACACTACTTTTAAATATATTGTATTATTGTGTTCATTGTAATACGCAGAAATTTGAAGTACGGCTCTGTCGCTAATTAGATCTTGCCGGTATGTGAGAGCGCTGGCTATGGCAGTTTTGTGGAGATTTTTTTTTATACAGTATTTCTTAATTACATTCTGTCGTACTAATTGGGCATAACAGAAATACAAAATAAAGGATTAAGATAATAATATATGTAAAGTGCATTTCAACACTTATTTGCAACATAAAAAACGTCGGCATTATTGACGGCGGTAAAGTGATCAAAGTCGCCGAAGTTTTGTATGTTGCAAATAAGTTTGAACTGAACTTTATGTATGTTGCGATATTTTTAATTACCCTTGACCTTTACGTGGATTTTGTTTCGCGTTACGTTGAAGGTAGTTATCGAGCAACTTGAGCTACGCAATTTTCATAGTTTAGAAAAATTTAAAAGTGAACTAGGGATACAACAAACTTTTATTTTACTTTGTTTATTTTCATCACGCAATAATTATGAGAATTTTTATTAATTAAATACTGCTATTGCTATAAAAATTCCAGTAATTTAACAAAATGTATAGAAACAGTTTTATACGTTAGATAGATACTTATTTTCCAAAAGAAATACTTGACATTATCAGAATTGTCTGTCCAATATTATTACTAGCCTCTTGTTTTGAATAATGCAGGTATTCCTTACGTTAAGCAAAAAGGAAGGTAACTTTTTACAAATATTTTCCACGCATAAAACAATGGTAACTGCTTCTATGCATTTGCATTTAAGCAATCAATTCAATTCTTCTTGAATATTATTAAAAAAATACATGATATTCACAGTCTATATTATTCACAAATATGTCCACATCACACTTATGTTACGTACAACGTAAGCTCAATCTTTAAAACTCTTGAATTCCACTATTTGCAAAGGACGAATATTCACAACCGATAATTTAAAAATTATAAATAACAAATAAAGTTTGTGTCACTCACCCACAACAAACAAAGGAAATTAATCAACGTTTACTACCAGACTACAAGGAGGAAAACATCACTGACGACAGTCTGTCTGTAAGTGATCTTTACAACAAAGAATAAATAAAAGTAGGATTCATAAACACAAGTTATCGATTCAGCAAGCCAATGCGGTGATAACTGGCGTCTGAATTCTGTGCGTTTGAGGTCAAAACATTTTCAGGAAAATATTTCCATGTGCGGATCTATTTATACGTATTTGTGAAAGCTGGCTGTACAAATAATTAGCAAACTCCTTTGGCATACGACATTTCCTTGGCGAATGTGTTTATTTTCAGAAGTTGTGGGAAGTACTTATAATGAAAAATGTAGCCTGCCGGTACGTGGATTGGTATTTTATTTGTCCTGCGACCGAGCCATATTACACTTTTTAAATCATTTTGTCCAAAAAAATATTGATAACAGGAAGAAATCTCGACTGTGTTTAATTTAAAAACAAATACGTATGTATGTATTGGTTGTTCTGGAATAATGCCAATAATTTAATATATAAGTTCAATTTTACAGGTGCTATTAAGATAAAAAAAATGTACCAATGTCATGATGGGTCCAGATTCAGAATATTGTTTTAGGAGGGTAATCAACACAAATATAATCAGCGTTAGATTTTGTTCCACTGAACGAAATAATCCTCAATAAACAAGGTAAATTTATCTATTTTATGATTTTTACACGTTTTATTTTTGTATCTCTTATCTGTATGTAAAGAAAGTATTGGTTTTCATAAAAAAATCATATCTAGATTATGATGGCTAAAAAAATCCAAAAGTATAAATATAATTAATGTTTCGGCAGCATGTCGATAAACCCCAGCATGGTGTCTTCTATAAGAACATGGAAACACTAGATTTATCGACTAGGCTGACCTTCGCCTTTCTAAGGTCGGCCGGGCTTAAGTCAGAGACCGAGGGATTCATTATGGCCTGCCAGGATGGTGTCATCAACACCTTGGTCTACCGTAGCCGCGTGTGGCGTGTAGAAGTTCCTGATATCAACTGCAGGACCTGCCATCAGGCGCCGGAATCGCTTATGCACTTACTATCTGCATGCCCTATATATGCGATTTCGGCCTACATCCACCGACATAACGCGGCTTTACGAGTGCTATACTACCATCTAAGGCACTCGTACGGGGTAGACCAGACACCAGTGCTGCCTTACGTCCCCGAAGATATTGAGTCCGTTGTCGAGAACGAGAAATACCGGATTTACTGGAACTACTCGTCCCCGACTGTCAGGCTAATCCAAGCCAACAAGCCTGACATAGTCCTCCTCGACCATCAACTCAAGGTGATGTATGTCATCGAGTTCTCGGCACCTGCGGAGAAAAACATCGCCTTGAAGGAGGAGGAGAAACGGACCAAATATCGCGATCTCCGGTACGAGCTCCAAGTGCTGTACCCAGGTTATTCGGTCAAAATGGTCGTCCTTATTATCGGTGTACTCGGAGGGATAAAGCCTACGCTGCTCTCGGAACTGAAGATCATACCGGCCTGCCAAAAATCAGCTGAGTGGCTGGCAGGCCAAATGCAGAAGGCGGTCAATCTTGGTTCTCTCCGTCTGCTTAGGGCACAAGATTTCGGAGCCTACAGTCACTAACCCTGCGGGATGTGGGGAGCGGCTGAGGTTAATGTGCTGGCGCGACTCCCGTGAGGCGTCGGAGGCCACGGGAGGACTGTCCAGCGTCGGGCAACCGAAAAAAAAAAAAAAATAAAACGTCTTTATTAAATTAATAATTTTACATCAATTAATTTACTTCCTGGGCGAAGTTTAGCTCTAGGACTATTCTTACACTTAACCCAATGCAAATAATTACATAAAAAAAATATAAATATAAATAATAGTAACATTAAATTGAAAAGATGAAAAAAAGAAAGAAAGAAAGTAAAACGTAAAATTAATGAGTAGATTATCCCAAAAATTATGCAAACAGAAGAGAAAGAAAAAAAGAGACAAAAATATCAAGAATCAAAATGAGTTGCCAAGTAACTGCTGATCTAAAAGATATTTTTTGAATTTCTTTTTAAAATTAGGAACAGTATACTTTTTAAAATCTAGGTTTAGTTTATTGTATAAATAAATTGCGTTGTACGAAAATGATCTCTGAAACATGGAAGTGCTATGCAGAGGCATTGTTAATGTGTCTCTGCCATGAACATTAACATTATGAATAGTACTTCTCGGAATCAATTTTTTTTTTAAGGTAGAGGGTTGTTGAAGTTGTGTATAAATTGTGAACAAAAACCAAAATAAAGTACTTAAATAAATTGTCCATATTTAACCATTGTATATGATTAATTTTATTAGAGATATGATCAAATTTTCTAAGAACAAAAACATATCGACAGCAAGTGTTTTGTACCTTTTGAATACGTTTCTTGTTGACCATATCAAGACAAGGATAGTAAATGATATAGCAATTATAAAAAATGGACAATACAAGGCTCTCACAAAGTTTTTTCTTTAATTTGAAATTCAACATTTTTTTATTTGCATATAGAAGTCTTAAGCGTAGATAAATTTTCTGTATAAAATTACTTACATGTTTAGTAAAACGAAGATTAATATCAGACAAAAGTCCTAAATTTTTTGTAGAATAGCACCAACTAATTAGATCATCACTTATTCTTAAAGTAATGCTAGACTTTAGCTGAATATATTTAGAGGCACAAGTAATGAGCATGGCGGAGGATTTCGACGCGTTGAGCTTTAAGTTATTTTCAGAAGCATACCTTTCAATATAACTAAGGTCTTGATTAATACTAAGAGGTGCTTGGTGACAATTGTCGCTATTAAAGTGAAACAACAGTTGGGTATCATCCGCATAAGTCTGCATAGACATATATTTTATTTTATTATACATGTCAGCCGTGTATACAATGAAAAGCAGGGGACCTAAAATTGATCCTTGTGGAACTCCCGATGACACATTTCCAACAGAGGATTCAGTGCTTCCACTTTGCACTAGCTGAGATCGTGATTTTCAATAGTTTTCAAAAAATAACAGTGCAATGGGGTCAAAACCATAATACTTCTGTTTAGCATACATGAGTTCATGACTGATGGTGTCAAATGCTTTGGAAAAATCTAACATAATGAGTACTGTCTCAAGTTTTTTGTCTAGATTTGTGATAATAGTATCATGAAGGTTTAGTAATGCAGTTGTTGTACTATGAGCCTTTCTAAAACCTGTTTGGTGTTTTGGAATAATGTTATTTTTTGAAAAATATTCATTTATTTGTACATAGACAATTTTTTCTAGAATCTTTGATAATATTGGGAGCAGACTTATGGGCCTCAGTTCATTTACAGACACTGGATTTGCGACCTTCGGCAAAGGAAAAATTAAAGCAGTCTTCCATGCACTGGGAAAATAACCCATCTCCAAACAGCAATTTATTATATACAACAAATGTTTCATAATGACAGGAGCACATAGTAATAGCATATTTAGATTGATACCATCAATACCACTTGCATTCGATTTGAGACCATTTATTGCATTTATTATAGTAGATTCATCAACTAGAATGAATGTTTCCATTAAATGTGTTTGAGTTAAAATGTGCAACATTTTCTGGACAAGCACTATCGTTAAAAATCGATAAAAAGTGGTCATTAACCAGGTCTGGCTTTAAAAAGAAATTTAGTGAATTTTTTTTATCACTCGTATAAACATTCATACTTTTCAGCGCACGCCACAGGTGTTCTGAGGATTTTTGCCCCTCTAAAAACGAAAGATACGCTGCTTTTTCTTTACGAATTGCATTTAGCACAAAGTTTCTTTTTGTTTTATAACTAGACCAATATGACATGAATTATTATTGACATTATCGAATAACGCTGATATAATTAATTACCTTTTAAAAATGTTGTATGAAACATTTCAAGGTACGGTATTAAAATTGAATTGAGGTAAGTGAATAATTAAATAGAATGATTTTATTAGATCAGGATGATATATACTGTTCTAAGAAAGTTATGTGCTGGCCACATCAGATATTTTATTTTAAAAACTATTTCGATCAAAACAATGAAAATTGGTATAAGGTGTACATTTTGCATGAGAAAACTAATGGTTTTATCAAAAATGACCGTAGAGGACTATGCGCATGCGAACCGGGAGGAGGTTGTCTCAAAGAATGTATGAAGGACTTCAGATCACCCATGGTTGTTGTTAAAATTCACAATTCCATCTCGATTGAAGCATCATCAGTAAACAGGATTTTATTAGTAAATGTTGGACTATGCGGCATTTTTCCTCCAATCATAGGCTGATAAACCTTCAGAGCTTGTACCCCCGAGAGCAACTGCCCATGAAAAGCCTTCCACATAATACTTTTTGAAATACCTTCGTGAGCAGCTAATCTTCGAACACTGATTCTGGGATTACTGGCCACTCTTTGTAAGATGCTCTCTTCAATGTCAGGTGTCCGAGTCATTCTCTACTCCACAGTCTTGTTTTCTTGGCTTTACAAGTACTGGTTGTTCTCAATCTGTGATGGATGTTTGAAAATGTTTGGGCGCAAGACAATTGCTAGTTTGGAAATTCTCAACATACAATCTACTGGCTAATAATGCGTTTCCGTTGGGTTTTCCATAAAAAAGTAGATGTCAGCAATTTCTTCATTTGAATATTCAACCATTTTACTTTCTCACCCCTCAAAGTGAGGAAAGTATGTATTTTTATTGCATTTCTGGACGAATCTCGACGAATTATGATGATACACAAAATTTCAGACAAAAGAAAATTCTGTCTGTGTATCTGTCTGACTAGTTCGCGATAGCAGCTACAGTTTTTAAGATAAAGCTTTCAGATTTGGTACACACATCCTAGAGATCAAGGAAGAGATTGAGTTCGTTGATAAGCAAAATCGGTTCTTAAAATTTGATATGTCAAAAATATAAATTTGAAACGTCAATTTAAAATGCCAAAAATTTTTTTTGACATTTAAAATTTTAAAATATTAGTGACATTCCACCAATGTGACTTTTTTTGAAACGTCAAAAAAAATTAGTGACATTACACTACACATGCGACTTTTTTTGAAACGTCAAAAATTATTTTATCACAAAATCCACCATACATCGAGTTTTTTGAAACGTCAAAAAATGGACTTTTTTGAAACGTCAAAAATTACTTTTATTATAAACTCCACCACACATCGAGTTTTACTACGGTGAAGAAGTGGACACCAAATAATTGGCAGCGGTTTTTGCCTATTTTTTTAAACAATCTAGGGTTTAGAAGCACAGATATCACATTGTGTGTTTATGTTTTCATTGATAGACGCCTACTTGTTTATTTGAAAAATGTTAAATTTTATCAAAAAACCATAATTTCGAAATAAATATTTTTTAAGGAACATTATAAACGTCTAATATTTTTTGTTTAAACATCAGAAAAACATAACACCATATAAATTTTAATAAATAAATAATTCCTTGAAATTTCAGAAAAAAATTTAATTTAAAATGAATTAATTTTAGAGAGAAACACATTAGAAATTTCACACGAACAAAAAAACATTCAAAAAAAATACTTATTAATAATTATTAATGATTGATTGTCAAAATTAATGTTTTTGTTAATAATAATAAATAAACTGGTAAACTGATTTTGTAGGTGGATGTAAAAGTATTTTACATCCTGGATGTAAAAGACTTTTACGTTCTGTAGACAAAAAACTGTTGTTTTGATATTTAATAAATATCATGTAGAAGTCAACTTTTAATGACAGTTTTCGAAAAAAACATTTTTCAACACCTTGTATTTTGAAATCCATTCATTTTTCGATATATGTTTACATGACAAAAATTTATTATTTTTAGACGGAGTATCTGCTGGTGGAGTTTCCCGATTTAAATTCGTACCACCCTGTATATAACCGTTAGAATAATTATTATTAGCAAAGTGCAAAAACCATTTTAAATATTTTACTATGTTTGGTTTTTTAAATATTGATAAGAAATCAAAAAGTAAATTAAGCAAAATTTTAATAGTTCAAACCAATGACTTCAGAAATGACCATGTTTTTAATTTCGTGTTTTTTTACATGCCTTTTCTATTATCTACGAAAATAGGTCCATAGTATAAAAATGTTTGTATACTTACCCACGGAATGTCATCGTTGAAAAAAACAAGATTTAACACTGGAAATCCGTATTGTATATTATCGAAATATTTTATTCTAATACTAAAAATATATTCAGAACACAAAAAAGAGCTCGTAATTTATGTATGTAAATAGTGCCTGACTACAGCTATGAACAGTTTACCGATAGGATAATTCGAATTGATAATAATGTATTTGATTATTAATGACATTTTTCCAGACATCTCTAGATCTAAAACCTTCGTGATTCACAACGTATATCGAACTCCGAGCTCTAAGCAATGAAAACACTGATGGTTACTACCACTACGATACATCTCCGTTATATGATTATAGGCTACCTGCCTCAACTCTCATGCTTTGTGCAGGGATTTTATAATTACAAAGGACTAGATTTTTATGTTGCACCTTTCAAATGAACTACAAAAAAATAATATATTCAGTGGCGTAACGAAGGAGATTCAAAAAGGACAGCCGTCCACATGCGTTTGTCTATGGGTGTGCCTCAGGGATTTGTTTAAATAAAATTTATTTTGTAAAATTCTTTAATACGTTTTGGAGATTTTACAAAAATCCTCTTTGCATTTGTTATTAATTTGTCTACGTCCAGATAGTTACTGCGAATTTTTTCTCTAATAAGGTGAAAGACATGAAATAAATAGGTTATATGCATAAATTAGGACAAACTTTTTTTAGTGTTAAACCTGTTTTAAGCATATACGCAGCTCCTTCGGTCATACACTTTAAAATATTATGCTTATGCCTATGAATATGAAAGTTTTCAAAACTGTATTACCAGCTGTCGTTCAGAACTTGATCTTTTACTTGCGCTTAAATACGACTTCGATGGCCGATCTGGTTTTAAAAGGCGTACTAAAATATTTCCTATCTTGTTATTTCTTTCATCCGTGATTTCATCGACAGTTATCCACAATTTTCTGTTCAATAACATAGGCCAACATTTTTCAAACCCTGAGACCAGACTATACTTTTTAGAAGGTTTTTAGTGCACTGAATCCAGATCTGACCTCAGAATTGCTCCATTGCATCAGGTTTTCGAGATATCCTAACCTAAAAATGAAACAACCACGGTTTTTCGCTATATTCGGGATTATATTACACAGCGAATTAATTTTTCTACACAAAACTCGTTGCGGCATCTGAAAGTACTACTTGTCCCCTTCAAAATGCATTTTGAATTTTTCAGATATTTTATTTCTTCTCGGAGAAATCGTCCGTTGAAATTAATTAGTTTGGCTTTTCGTAACAACCATACAAAAAAAAAGTTGATCCGGCAGGCGAGAGTAGTGTAACTATATGATTTTTGGAACGCTAAATCCAAATTCGTTGTAGGTTTAACCCCATCATGTCATGGTTTGTCCCTAACCTTAAGAAATTCAAAATAGCGGATCCGATATGGCGGGTCGGAATTCTGAAGAGTTTAAATTACTATAAACGTCAATTTTTTTTTTTTTTTTTTAAAAAAAAAAAAATTGGTGTGGTGGGGGGAGGAGGAAATTTCATTTTCCAAAAGAAAAAAAAAAAACAAAAAAAAGAGGGGGGGGGGGGAGGCTTTTTTTTTTTTTTTTTTATGATTTTATTATAATACAGACATAAAAATAATATTTCTTTAACACGAGGAACTTAACGGCGTAGTTTCCTATCGATGGTAAAGGCCATTTAGGAACGTACTTTTTCCAAAACATACGAAAATGTTCTTTGTCAAGAAAATTTTCCGGAATATTGGACACAGTCAACGTAAAAATAAGGTTAAACAAAAACACCCAGTATGGAAATAGTAGTGGCCGATTTTTCTTACTACTTTTATTTCAATATGTCTCTTAGAATTACTTGAATTTCAACCAATCAAACCTGACTTGCAAATAAGGCATCGTATCGCCGTTCCGTCGTATATTAAATCGGGACATCGTCTTATGTATTTATGAACGTGATGCACCAGTGGTAAAGATCGCCCCGAGAAAGTGCCAGTGCTAGTTGGAGCGGTGCGTACGCTCCCCATGACGGTTAACACTAAACTATCGCGAACAAGTCGAAAGTTTCGGGAGTCCGGACTTTGACTTGCTCGAGTCCCCGTTCAGCCATGTGCTACTGTGTGAATTGCGCCAACTCTAAAATACATACCTCCAAATATTATATTTTTATAGAGTGGAATGAAAAATAATAACTGACAAATTTTTTTTTTGCTAATTATTAATTTACTAACTTTTATAAATCTTATCACAGATAAGTATAACATATATCTTTTTAAACAATTATTTTCCCGGCTATTTGCCAAAACGCTGAAACTTGGATTACAAAAAAGATAATATGCACATTATGTTCAGTACGACTGACTCAATAATGTTGTTTCTAATTTCAACTATTCTGTCTAGTAAAACCAAAAATAAATAAAACAAAAGGTACTCACCAGTTGAACACTCACTTTAAAAAACTTTAAAATATCTACCGACACGTGTTTCTGCTTGCCTTAGCGTCATCAGGGTAGCCAGCTCATTTAAAGAATCCAAAACAACTAAACTTGTAAGCCTTAATGTGATAAACATTAATGGCTTCAGAGAACAGAATAATTGAAATTATATAGTGGAAATTCCCCTTAGGTGATAAAATTTTCAGTTATTATTTTTCATTCCACTCTATATTTTAAACTTTTACCAAGAAGAGGAACTTAATTTGTTTTTATACTTTTATTTTAATTTAAGAAATATCTATTTAAGTTCAACAGAAATACTATAACATTTTTTAAAGCCCGTTATTCTCTAGGGTCTGAAACGGCAAGGTTTGTTAAAACCTCGATTTTAAATCTTGGTCGATAACATTACTGTTATCAAGTCATAAAAATAATTCAATAGTTTTACAAAGAAAAAATTCACGTTTTTTATCAGTACTTCTTGGGTCAATTGATATAACCCAGCAGATAGAACTGTCCTATATTTCTGTAATACGATGCAAAAATTACAACATTAACTAATTGGAATAGTATCAGTATACATATTACAATTTATCCAGTTAGTCGTCGTATGTAGTAGGTATCAGTTGAAAATGGCTGTGAGTGTATCAAAAACATTTCAGTGAAATAAATATTAATTTATTTTTTAAAATTAATAAAAAAAGAAAAAAAAAAGTTATAAATAAATTTATTTTCTTCTTTAATTTAAATAATTTTACAAATTTTGTTTACATTAATTTTAAAATTTACAAAACACAGAAACACGATTAAATATACGCTGGACGAGTCCTCACTTGTCTCGATGTACGATAGTCACAAAAGTATCCGGCCACCTTAGTTATGTCCAAAAAGCGATACAAATTAAGTAGTGATGAATGACTAGTAAGCAAAAGAAATGTACTAAGTTAGTTATGGTTATTATGCTTTATTAGCCTATTTATAAAATCCTAACAAAAGAAACACAATTCGAAAAAATCGACAAAAATCGTTACAATGTCATATTCTGGAACACAAAAGTATCCGGCCACCATAAACAATGCAGTATAAAGTATAACTAAACAGTTTAAACAATCAAAGTTAATATTTTGTTGGATATCCTCGAGACTTAAGAATAGCTTTAAGTCCGTTAAGCATTGAATGTACAAGCTTACGGGTTAATTCTGGCTTGATTTTGTTCCATTCTGCTATCAGATGTTGTTTTAAATCCTCTTTATAGGTAATCCTATGTTTTTGCAAAGAGCGTTTTAATTCAGACCACAGGTGCTCTATGGAATTGGTATCGGGTGACTGAGGCGATGTTTTTAGTTGTCTCGCCGCATTGTAAAGCAACCATTCCTTGTTTTTTCGAGCACAATGTTTGGGGTCATTATCTTGTTGAAAGACAAATTTTTCCTCCAAACCTAATTTTTCTGCACTAGATGGTAAATGCTGCTTTAATATATTGATATAAACATATTGATCCATTTTTCCTTCAATAAAATGGAGCTGGCCTACTCCCACAGTCGCCATACATCCCCATACCATCAGAGACCCACCTCCATATTTAACAGTGGGTTGCAGATTTTCTTTATTAAATGACGTTCCCGGTTTTCTTCATACAATTTGTCTTCGGGATGAATCAAATACCTCAAACTTCGCCTCGTTGCTATATATGATGCGATCCCAGAAGGTTTCTGGCTCATCAACATATTTTTGGGCGAAATCTACTCGTTTTTGTTTATTTACATTACTAATTCACGGCTTCTTTCTTGCAACCCGACCGTGGTATTTGTTTTGCCTTAACGTTCGGCGAACGGTTTCAGCACTAACCTTCTTTCCAGTGGTTTCCTGAATTTCAACACATATTTTTCCAGCACTAGTACACGAATTTAG
>JANEYF010003803.1:0-30000 GCA_029963845.1 Rhamnusium bicolor | reverse complement strand
AGTAATTCCCCGGGAATGTTCGATTCTGCGCCTGTGTTAAAAAATGTCGCGGAGCCAAGAGGTAATGTATTAACCATTTTATGCACATTTTACACGCTCGTTTGTCAAGCTGCTTATATTTGATTTACTTCTCAGGTTTAACAGGGGAGGCCGGATACTTTTGTGACTATCTTATGTAGACTGTTTAAACAGCTTGCTGTTAATTGCTATACCGGGTGTAAATGAAACCTGGTTCACCACCTCTATTTTCATTGTTTATAGAAATAAATTGATGAAATTTTAATGTTATTATACACATAAAATTGCATTAGAAGACAGTATTTAAAATTTTAGCACTTCCGGTTTCACAGGAAATTACCCCAACTTTCTTATTTTAAATGGAACATCTAGTATATTTTTACATTTTTGGAATCTATGGTGAATTCTGAATATAAGAGTTTATTACATTTTTCTTTGATTTTTTTATTTATTTCTTTTTTTAATGAACATATTTATTTTTTATAAAAATACAATGTTGACGGGGTTTCTTACTCTTACAAAAATTGAATTACTGTTTTATGATAAATACTCTCTTACATAAGGGCCCTCAAAGGTGAGAGAATCGGTTTTTCTAAAAAATGTATATTTGTCAAATCTCAAAATAGTGGCTCACCACGATATTTAGAAAATACATCTTTTTACGATTACATTGATACCCATAACTTAGCAATTCTATAAGAATTCACAGTAGAAAAATCAAATATAAATAGGTATTATAATGTAATACAAAAACCCGATGCATAAAATAGTGTGCTGTGAAAACAATCATCTCAAATAAAATTATTTGTTTAAAATATGTCGTGACTAGAACATTTAAATTACGCTTACTGTAATGCTAGTATAGCCCGAGGTCCGTAAAGGAGTAGGTTGTCTCTTAACGTTTGACCAATAGAATTTATGGCGGGAATACGTCATCTGTATGCCTGATTTGAATTTTCGTACATTGGTATGCTTTCGTTTAGAACTTTAAAGTTTATGAATTATGTTAATTTTATATACTTATGTTTATTATTTAATTTAACATGTGTTTTAATAATCACAAGAACACTATAAATGAGTCATAATGAAAATAACTGAGGAATAGAAATACTAATTATTGATTAAACTTGTGTTTTTTTGGCTTTACATGTTTTGAGTATGATCAAAGTGCAACAACTATTCTCATTAAATTTTATGTTGTCGATTATAAATCATCATCAAATTTAACCATTTTCATTAACAAATCTTCACAGGTTACAACATATAATGTTTTGGCATGGTTTTTAAAATACGTATGTTTAAGTGTCTGTTATTTGATCATTATTTACTGCCCACTTGATCTCTGGAAAGGCCAAAGCGATTTTAATGAAATTTTGGATATAGTTTTGAGCATAGATAAAAATACAAAATTACGTTTATACATGCTCTAAATGTTTTCAACAAAGAAGTTTCCAAAAGTGCTCATCATGCACAGCAAGTCTGATAAAAAATCTTCAAGCATTTCAGAGATCTTCAGGAGTTTTTTTTTAATCATCACTATCTCCGAAATGAAGCAGTTATGGGCAAAATTTCACTTAGCTTTTCATCTCAAAATAGGACAGTGGTTTAATAGTCAAAGAAGGTAAGAAAAAAATCGTTATAGGATGCCACAAATAAATAACTATAGAGTAATTCCACATGAAATCGTCTAATCGGTAAAGCCAGCTTATTTTAGATTAATCTCAAACTTTGTGACAATCTTCTTTAGGGTTTCAAAGAAGAAAACCCACCGTCATTTAATTTTCGCATGCGCCAGTTCCTGCCTGCCCGATTTAAAGCATTTACAAAACGTAATTTTTATGCTTTAATATTTTTAGCTGTAACAATTTTTCTATTAAAGACGCGTTCAAGATGGCATTTCAAAGCTGAAAGATAGTAATTTTTATGCAAAAAAATATAAATTCACACAATCAATACCTCTGAAAAATAACACAGTGCTAAAAATACGTGTATTTTACTGATTTTTAACTGACTCCAGTGTCTCGACTGTCGAATGCAACCAGCTAATATTTCTCAGAGATCAAGTGCACTTATCGTGGAAGAAATAAAACCTAAAATAGACTCGTTCGGCCTACTCTCTATACAAAAAAAATCTGCATGAAATTTTGAAATTTTAAAGAATCGCATTATTTAGGCTATAATAGGAATGTGTTGGCTACGAGATAAAAATATGACACTTACAGGATATTTAGTTCTTACCCAAGTTAAGAGGTAACCTGTCATTACTCCTTTACGGACCTCGAGTATAGCCATTGTTTACTTGGTAACTATTTTGTAAGCTATTTTAAAACAAATAACTTTTTCCAATCATATTAAATAAACTGACCATTATCCAATAATTTTCGATTTAGAATATTCAACTTTTTTCAACCTGTGTAGAAAAGTTTACTTTCTCAACACTTCTCGACCAATGAGAAGCCAGCATTTCCACTTTCTCAACACATCTTGTTGTCCGACCTTCCCTTTAAAAATGGACTCATCTGTCAACAATCTGACGCTATTTGTCAAAAATTTTCATCTGTAATTGAGTTTTAGTGATTTTCAATGGTGTTGTTGCGAAATAGTGCGAAAATTTCTACGAAAATCGTTTAAATAGATGGGAATAATGGATGTTTCGTCCGATGAGGAGATTATTGATAGTACGCCACCAGAAATTGTGAACGCTGCGAAACAAAGCTCACTTAACCTCCTTCCTGAAAGATCCAGGAAAAAATATAAGCAAACTTATTCCACTTTTATGGACTGACGCAAAAAGAAAGACGATAAATTCCTTTTCCGAAAATGTATTGATGGATTATTTCGGTGAGCTACAAACTAAATACAAGTCTTCAACTTTGTGGTCAATATATTCGATGTTACGGAGTACTTTAAATTTAAACAATAGAGTGAACATTGAACAATATTCAAAATTGAGGGCCCTTTTGAAACGCAAATCGGAGGGCTACCAAGCTAAAAAGTCCAAAACCTTCACAGATCAAGAAATTGATAATTTTATAAAAAATGCACCAGACAAAGTGTATCTTGCTATGAAGGTAGAAATGTATACATATATAGTTCCTGATAGGCAAATTGTGGTAAATTTGATTTTAGGTTTCCTTGGTAGTAATGGGAGCATGTCGATCATGTGAATTGAAGGCGATGAAAATTGACGACTTGGAATATTTAAATAATTCTGTGCTTGTGACAGTTTCAATAACAGAAACTAAAACTGTTCAAAAATTTTCTGTAACTGGCGAGTATTATCAAATTATCAAAAACTGTATAAATGTCAGACCACCGAATGCAACACAGGCTCTCTTTATAAATTATCAAAAGGGCAAGTGCACTATGCAGGAAATTGGAATTAATAAATTGAGTGGAATAGGCAAATAGGTAGCAACCATTTTGAAACTTCCAGATCCACATCCATACACCGGACATAGCTTCCGCAGGTCATCTGCGACAATACTTATAGACGCAGAAGCAGATATAACAGCTGGAAATCATCTACTGTAGCCGAGGGCTACATAGATGATTCGATGAAAAACAAAATGGGTACTGCAAATAAGATTCTTAGTGCTATTAATAATAATAATCCCACCACAAGTGCAAATAACACAAATGTGATGACTAACAAAAATATCAATGTTGATGTAAATTCTTCACCTCTCAGTATTATCAATTGTGGAACTATTAATATTAATATTGTAAAAAAAAATAAATAGATAATTGTAATATTTTTCCATTTTATTTAATACGATTGGAAAAAGTATAGTGTTTAACTCGGGAGAATTGGCCATTTCTACTCGGATGAATTGCTTCACGCGCCTTCGGCTTGTGTCGCAAAAATTTCATTCTCATGGAAATGGCCAATTTTCTCACTCATTGAACAATATACAATTATTTCAGATAATTGTTTTCACAGCACACTGCTCTGTGTATCGGGTTTTGTGAAATACATTATAATACCTATTTATTTAGAAGAATTTTGATTTTTCAACTATGAATTCTTATGGAATTGCTAACGTATGGGTATCACTGTAATTGTAAAAATATGTATTTTCTAAATATCGTAGTGAACCACCGTTTTGAGGTGACAAATATTTATTCTTTAAAAAAACCGATTTTCTCCCCTTTAAAGGCTCCTATGTAAGAGAGTATTTATCATAAAACAGTAATTCAATTTTTGCAATAGTAAGAAACAATTTTTGTAAATCACAGCACTCTAAATCAAAAATTTAAATTTTCGTTAAAAAGTAATAAGGTTGTTATTTTAAATAAAGATGACTGTTATGAAAGGGTAGATACCTGACTAGTAATGGTCCTTATAAAAAAACTTTCCAAAAATCTATTACCAACAATGATTACTGATGTAAGAAATGTACTTAAATCCTGCAATAACCTTATTACTGTGACCGATATTGAAATTCAAATAGCAGCTAAAAAATTAAAAAACAAAATGACCTCTGGCCTCGATTTAATACCCTCTTTTTTTGGTCAAAGATTGCAGTTATGCACTAAGTGCACCTTTATTAATATTATTTAATCTAGCTTTGAGGACAGAAACATTTCCCGATATTTGGAAAAGAGCAAAAATTTGCCCAGTGTTTAAAACAGGTGATTCTACAATTATTAGTAATTACAGAGCGATTGCAATTCTCTCCAATTTTGCAAAGGTCTTTGAGATTATCCTCTATGATCGCATCTACCTGTCGGTCAGTAATAGGATATCACTCTACCAGCATGGATTTGTAAGTCATCGTTCAACCAACTTGACCATTTTCATACAATTTATCTCTCAAGTTATTGATGAAGCTGGACAGGTGGATGTGATCTATACTGATTTCTCACAGGCCTTTGACCGTATTGATCATGTCATCTTATTAAATAAATTGGGCAACTGGGGATTAAGTGATTCTTTAGTATCATTTTTAAAGTCATACCTCTCTAACCGTGAACAACTTGTTTCATATAATGGTTTTAGCTCAGAATTATTCATAGCCACTTCAGGTGTCCCTCAAGGTTCTAACCTTGGACCACTTCTCTTTTTACTTTTTATCGATGATATTACCTCTTATATCAGCAACTGCAATAAACTATTATTCGCTGATGATCTCAAGCTATACAAGAGAATTTCCTGTTGTGAAGACTGTGCACAACTACAAAATGACATTGACAGTGTTCAAACTTGGTGTATAAATAATAGATTACATCTTAATGGTTCCAAATGTAAGGTTGTCACATTTACAAAGAAGCACTCTAGTATCGAAAATGTTTACACTATTGATGGCACGATATTGTCTAATCATAGCTCCATCAAAGATCTTGGAGTCACATTTGATCGTCAACATTCATTTATTGATCATATTAACCTAAAGGTAAAAGAAGCTACAAAGATGCTTGGCTTTATAATTAGAAATTGTAAATCATTTACCAATATTAGATCATTAAAAATCCTTTACTTTTCATATGTAAGATCTAAACTCGAGTATGCGTCGTTTATTTGGTATCCATATTATTCAAATCATAAATTAGCCTTAGAAAATGTCCAAAGGAAATTTTTAAAATGTTTATCATTTAGAACTGATACGGTGTACCCAGAAAGAGGTATAGATCAAAATTTTCTTTTGACTAGGTTTGAAATGACTAGTTTAGAATTGAGGAGGGAATGCAGTTCTATTTCTTTTTTATACAATTTATTACATAATAATATTGATTGTCCTGAATTGTTGTCTCAAATATGTTTTAATGTACCAAATTACAATTCTAGACATAATACCACATTTTTTCATCCTCATGCTAGAAGTAATGTTCTTTTGAAATCACCTATTCATACAATGTGTATAAACTTTAACAAAATTTGCCGTTTATGTCATATTAGTAATTGTACAAAAAATGTAATTTTAAACATAGCCATGAACAATCATTAAACAATCATCATTGTATTTTTTTAGTATTGTATCTTTATATTGTATAATGCATATTATAAGAATCTATTCTTCTTTTCTGCTTTCTTGTTTGTTCTATAAATTAATGTATACAGTCAGGTGTATTTATATATCGTTTCTATGTGTATACATATATATTGAAATTATGCAAAATTGTCCTGTTATTGGGTGTTACCTGTTGGGCAATAAAAGTATTATTATTATTATTATTGCTCCATGAATATTTTTTTTATAAAATTTGAAATCTGCCTATATGTTGTCCACTTGATTTTAGAAAAAAATGTTTTGCAAATATTTTACAAACTGTTTAAAAAATAACCTGAGTAGGCACACAATTTTACAATTCTTTTTTTTGCTTTTTTTTCTGCAAAACCTACATTTAGTCTTGACAATTATACCTTAATATATCGCTTGGGTCCCATGCTTCAATACTAATATGTGACATAGCCTATATTTCACAGCCGCCATTGATTGAAACAAACGAATAGTCGGGGATTTACGAAATTAGCTGTAAGGACTGTAATCAAAAGTATGTTGAACAAACTAGACGATCAATTCAAACTGAATTCAAGGATTATATGGCTCATCTCAAAACAGGGCACGACCTAGCTCTGCTGCCTGTAGATCTGTCAACTTGGCACCACAACCATCGGTGCTAATTGTGAAATCTTTAACACCCATTTAGCACTCACTGAATATGTAAACAAACTAGAAGTGTTAATTGTCTTAACAAAGTTATTACTCATTTTATATTTTTGGTGCCAACTTCATACCAGCACCACAACCAATGGTGTTAATTGTGAAACTTATGTCATTATTTAGCACCCAGTTAGGTATGACACTTTGAAATTTAATTTCTTCATCATGTAACTTTACTGTAACGAAGTGATTATTTTATAGAATTAAATTATGTAACTAAGTGCTATTTGTCTGATTCAAAAGATATTTTAAACATTGTAGTACTGCGCCCTTAATAGTGGTATTGTCAGTTGCTCATTAATAATAGTATAATTGTTATTTATAAGATAGGTAGTATTGATCCGTTTGTATAAACATTCCAAATATGCCGAGCTGCAGGCAGTACGTGAATCGCGAAACGCGAAGCGCATATTGCCCCCGGCACTCCTGTGCCCGCCCTACCGTGAAGGACCCCGAGACTGGAAACAAACAAATCAGTTTCCGTCTGGCCGCTCACCGGAGAACCACGCCGACCAGCACAGTAAGTAATCTTGTGAGTATAAGGATATAGGTATTTCAATTTAATTGCGAAAGTCCGTAAAAGGTGACGTATTGCCATATTCCGCGCATGACTAACGCGTCTCCTTCTACTTCTGCTTTTGGCAGAGTTTAGTAGCTTGAAGATTTTTCAGAGCGTCTAGGACAGTCCGTTACTGCCGCCAGTACCTACCAGACGTGCCGACACCGACCGCTTCAGAGGAAGCAGCCCAGGATACGGAAGTAGGTATTAAGGTTTGGTAAATAAAGGTTAGTAAATAAAAGCCATAGTAAGTCATAGTCATAGTCATAGTGTGCTTGTATTAACGCTTGCTTCCCCTCCTGGTATCCGTCCGTCGTCTACTTATGGCCGATCCATTATTGCTGGTCACCGTTTTCACTGCTTAATCACCGTATTACCGTGTCGCACCGCTTGTACGCCCGCTTACTGTCCCCGCTCGCTTGTAATTAAGACCGCTTGTAGTATAAGTTGTAAATAACCTAGTAATGTAAGAACAGTTAGCCGTAGGATAGTTACTAAGGTGTATATATAGTGCAAATAATAATTAGTGTGTAGAATAAATATAAATATATTGAATGAGAATCGTTTCATTAGCTGTAGTGTGTAAGTTACCTTTTCCCGACCCCTGGCTTATCCGTTTCTTCACTGTAGTTGCCCGGCCTCTATCATCCCGCCGATAGAGTAAAGTGGTGTTTCTGCACTCTAAACAGAAACTGGCGCCCGAGATATCCATACCGTGAGCACCTCCGTAGTGTTGGGCGTCAAAGTGACACTTCTTCTCTTGTGTAGAACAGCGAAGTGCGTCACATTACAAAAAATCAAAATTTTCGAAAACCAAAAAAAAAAACGGGGTGATAAATTTTCCTTCTGATTACGAAAAGAAATAGTTTGCAAAGATTTTACTAATGGTCTAGAAGGAATCTGGGGAGGCTGCGTATTTCTGTATTTTTTTCTCAATTTTTTTTCAACTTTTTTCTGCAAATCAGCCGCCACTGTAGTGTTCCTTAATCAAATCCATGCGTTTCATCTTAGAGGTCGTAGTTCTATTGAAACATAGTGACATTTGAATTTTTCATATATCCTTATTTACATAATAATAATATGTGACTATGCCAAGAGTAGAAAGCTGCGAAAATTATCAATGTTTTTTTATTACTAATTTATTATTTTCTTGACTATTAATGTAATCTCAGTATCACATATTAAAAGGTTTCAGATAACATAATACATATCGGAAATATATTAAAAACAAACAATATAAGAAACTAAAGTACATTTATAATAGGAGTGATCGATAAATAACCTGATTTGCAATTCCATTATGCAAAGGTTATTGTCCTTGAAATGACTGATGGATGACATAGACAGAACACACCAATTTATTGAGGGGAACAAACCTACTATATCTAAAAAAGGCACTAAAAACAGACAGACAGCCAGATCTGCTGCTTATGGACGTCACCAATCCAGAGACTCCAGATGTCAAGAAAATTTAATTAGTATATACTTCTCGTAGAGGGTGTCCCATTTTAAACCTGGAGATTTGTTTTTTGAATAAAATTCATAATTTTTAGAATATTGCCATTTTATTTATTTCAGGCATAGAAATTATGTTCGAAATCCAATATCTGCCAAGTGTCCCCGCAACTGTTCTTGTAGACGTCCACTCTTTTGGTGAATTTATTATTACATTTTCGCACAATTACGGCTGTTTTATCAATAACTCGACAAATGTTGTCCTTGAGCTCTAAATCTAGAGGCATTAGATCGCATGATCTTGCCGGCAAACTGATGTATACTTTTTTGTTTTGGACAGTCTTTTGTTTTTTCTGATTACAAAAGCAAAATTTAGTAACGGAACCTGTAATTTGGTTCTTGGTTAATATTAATAACATTATTAAAAATAAACGAGTAATATCAGATCAAACTGTTATCAATGATAAAATGACCACACTGTACATACATTCAATCTGTGCTATGGGCACTGGGCAGCGAGCCCGAGGAGTAGCTACCTCTTAACTTGGGTGAGGAGAGATGGAAGGGGAATGTAACACGTCATAGTGTATGCCATGTTGTGAATCATACGTCTGTTGTGTTCATTTTATAATCGTTTTGTGCAGTTATTTGCTATTATTTTGATATTTTGCTTATAGTAATTATTAGTAAAGCTGCAAATCGTTTCTGTATATCATGGTCGTAGAGTACAGATGTACTTACTGTCGCCTGTATTCGCCTTGACCGCGAAACTCTTTCTCCAGTCCAGTCTATTATTAGCTTTCGAGTTGTGTACACGTTAAGTCACTTGGGCGTATTGCATATTGTTTTTGTGTTTTTATTTTATTTGTTGTACTGTATTGTTGATATTAATTTAATAACAAAGCATTGCAGACGTACGCAGGGGTATAAAACGGCCATTTGCTGACAAAGTGAATAAATTCATAGGTGAATTCCCGGATTTATTCTATGGTGGTGCTAAAATAATTTGTAAAGTGTGCGAAAAAGATTTGATGTGCTGGGATAAGCGTGATTGTGGACTTCACGTAAATAGTGTACACCATAAAAATAAAAAAATGGCGTGCATTCGACAACATAGTTTATGTTTGATTTACTATTAATGCTGATTGCCTGTGATGTTCCGCTGCACATACTCGATAAACAACCATTTCTAAAGTTCTGGAATAAATACAATGCCCAGATGAGGTTACCAAATCGCACAACGTTATGTAACTATCTACCAACTGTACACGTAGACATGGTAAATAAGATGAAATGTGAATTAAAAAATACACGGCTGTGGTTATCTATTGATGAGACAACAGATTGTAAAAAGAAATCTATTTTAAATGTTATAATACGAGTACTGGACCCTCTTAAACCGATAGTTCCACTGTTACTAGCTAGCAAAAGACTAAGTCAGTGTACTAGTGATACAATTACCAGGGTGATGCTGGAGACGTTAGAAAAATTTGCAAAAAGTTAAGAGGGCTAATCTAACCAGTGTTTGTAAGGTAATTTTTCAAAATTTATTTCTTCCATACGGTTTGGTCAAATTACACCAAATTTGGAGGATCAGTAGTTGAAAGTGTAATAGAGGGTACATGTATATCTATTTTAATTAATTTTCACTTTATGTAGGGAAAAATTTATACTGTAAATATAAGTGAAATTTGGACGTGATTAGCTCCTGAATTATGATATCAATCGGTAAAATTCGAGGTAAAATTCATACATGTCGTCTAGAATGAATCTTCATAATTATGCTCAGCAAGTTTCAAACTTTTATTCCGTACTATTTGGTTAAAAAGAATTTTCTAAATAAGTATCTTTGTCACTACAAATGGAGCAAGGAAGTGTTACCTCTATCGGGAATCGCACCTCAATGAAGTCGGTGAATAAAACGTCCAGTGAAGGTATAGTCAAGAGCAAAATTATTCAGCGGCGCATGTATAAAAACTTTCTAGAGAGTGACACAGTTATCCGAAGCTTTTTCCCGACTAGGCCCCTTAAGTGTTGATGTTTGTGACTGATGGCGCCGTGACAACGCGTTTGGTAGGCCGTTCTTTGCAAGAACAAGGTTGTACGTTTATACATGTTACGTGTAAAGTGCATGCTTTACATCTTGCGGCAGAAACTATTCGAAAAGGTTTTCCAGAGGTAGATGTATTAATAGCAAATACAAGAAAAGTGTTTCTTAAATCTCCTAAACGTCTCCGTGCACTTCATAGCAAGTTCCTGAACCACCACAGCCGATTCTTACACGTTGGGGAACATGGTTGCAGGCAGCTTTTTGTTATGCTGAATATTTCCAACAAATAAAAGCTGTGATACTACAATTCAATCCAGATGAGGCTGCAGGTATTAAGGAAAGCCAGACAAAATTCGAAGATATTTCCGTTGAGACAGCTTTAAAAAATATTGCGAAGAACTATAAATCATTACATGAAAGCATAAAAAAATAGAAAACAGCGCGTTGTCGTTAGCGGAGTCACTGCAAATTTTGGATGAAAGTAAATCTACTGCTACACGCTGTAGGTGACGCAACTAATGAGCGCGTTAAACAAAAGTTCGCAAGTGTGTTAAATAAAGACACCGGTTTTACCAAATTAAGACACATATGTGTTGGTGCAGCCCCAGATCCGTTAAGTGCGTTGAAAGACTATTTTACGTATGCGTGTATTACATCAGTAGATGTCGAACGGTCGTTTTCAAAATATAAGTTTTACGTACATTGTTATAAATTGTAACAATTTATTGTTTCTCATATTAGTTAATTTCGCGTACGCCACTGTCCCACGGAACATTTTTGACATCCCTAATAATTAGTTATATCATATTATATTATGGACCTCTTTTTATAGTTTTTACATGTTTTTTTGACATTTTAAGTGACATTTAGATTTTTATATAAAGGACAATATTTGGTTTAAATTACATTTATTTTGAGAAATTATGTACAATAAGATGAGATATATTTATTTTGAGGAGAAGAAATACCCAGTTAATAATAAATAATTATTTTAAGTTGACTGGAACTGTATGCAGTGTTGCTATTTGTAAGAGTAATGCTGAGAGGGCAAAAAAAGAATTGAAAAAAAAATACTTTTTTTCCTACTGACATTTTAATTAGGATAAAGTGGGTTAGAAAATGTTAGAGAAAAGGAAAATTTAATCCCGATAATAAAGGACTTTGCAATAAAAATGTTACAATTGATGATTTTGAAGATGGAATGAAATCAAAATTGATGAATGTATTGCCAAGAAAAATAAAAAAACTGGTAGACAATATAAAATTCTACTCTACTGAAAAATAATTTGTGGCTAATTTTATTGTTTTAGCTATTCCATCACTTAATTTGTTGCCTGACTCTTTGACAAAAATGTCCAGCCCAACTGCAAGAGGTGAACGTGTTAAAATTAGAGATTGCAAAGAGATCGTCAAACAAATGTTAAGTCCATTATTATTGTCTATAGCAAATGTGGAAAACCTTCCATTAACAAGTAGAGGAAATATCCAAGGAGATCCATATGAAGAATTGATAATTATAACGTCCTTTTGCTAAAGAAAGAAGAATTTAAGAAAAAAATCAAAGAAAGCTAAAAATGACTTGCTTTTGTAAATAAAGGAAAATTCGAGTTGGAAAAACTTGTTGAACAGCATGAAGGACAATCAGATTCAAGAGTAAAAGAAATGTAGGTAAAAGTATGCCAGACCGTCAGGATATATTCTTTTCTTATATCAATCGATGCAGTTCCTGGTGAGACACCCTGTATATAGACTTGCTAGGGTAAGTATGTTTCTTTCAATGAACATTTATTTGCAGCTTTCTAACTGCTTCATATTTATTATATTTCTAATACACCTTTTTTGTAGCTTGAATGTTCTTTCGGCATCACACGAGTTGCCCCAAAAAAATAATACCATATCTTATTCTTAATTGTATATATGCATGGTATGCTATAAACGCCGTTGGAATATTGATATTTTGTGCTATGATTTTAAGCTCATAGTCATACCGAGCCATGTTTTGTGCAAGATGATATATGTGTGGTCTCCAATCAAGTCTTGAATCAATTTTTACGCCCAGGAAAGAAGTGCTGGTGGTTGACGTTAAAGTATTATTGCCAATAGAAAGTATTAGTTCATTATTTATATTTTGATACATAAAATTGATTCTCTGAATTTTCTCTTTATTTAATTTGTGGTTTAGTGAATGAAAATATTTTTCTAAGGTATCTAGCGTGCTTAGAACCGTTTGTGCCAGGTTTTATTTATTGTTTTCACTAGATATTAACGAAGTGTCATCTGCATACATTATGGTGTTAATATAGGTCACTAGGGGTAAGTCATTGGTGTATAGTATACACAACAAAGGACCCAGTATTGACCCCCTGTGGCACACCTCTTTGTATTTGTAGTGTGCCTAATTCTAAGAGCTTCAGTTTTATCTGACTCTATTACACGTTGCTTTCTGTTATTGAGACATGATACTATTAACTGTAAGGCAATTCCTCGAATGCCATAATGAGTCCATTATTTTACACATATTGCCCTAATTGTTGATTTATTTTTTCTAAAATCATTTCTTTCTAGAATGGTGATTAGCCTATTGTAGATTCTTTTTTTCAAATATTTTAGTAATATTTGACAGCAAAGTAATACGTCGATAGTTACTTATAAATTTTTTATTACCTTTTTTATAAATGGCTTTAATTTGGAAAATTTTGAGACTGTCTGGAAATGTACCAGAAATTAGAGTTAAATTAATAATGTGAGAGAGCTGCAGTCATATAAATAGAATAAAGAAGACAGAGGAAAGTTTCGCCTTCTCTTTCTCCTGACAGATAACACAAGATTAAGGCTCTGGCGTACAAGGTGAAATAAACCAATATTAAACAAATGATTAGAAAAACTCTGTGACGGAATTAAGGACTGATATGTCCTTTAAAAGCAGCAGTAGCACGTGCTAGTGATAATACTATTATCATTAGTACATTATCATTTACAGACGATAAAAATTACGCAAAAAGTGTTAGCTATTTCCTTATTATCACAAATTATATCATTGTTATGAGTAATGCTATCTTATTAAAGCGATCGCTGTCTCAGTATTTTTTTATCAATTATTTAAAATTAGACAATTTATTAACTAAATGTGAGATGACCTTCAGAAAAACCGTTCGACAAAAAATCCTATAATTAAATTTATTCAGAATATTTGAAAATACTCGATAAATCTGAGGATATAATTGAATTTTCTTTCGATTTGTCAAGAGTATTCGAAAATATATATAAACAATTTGCCACAATACGTGCCAAACACTGACAAAATCACTATTAGAGAGGGACATTTGTTCGATGTCATTTCAGCTCAAAATATAATAAATTACTTAGGGATTTTGGATGTCTTCCCAGAGACGCATTTTTAGACCTAATACTATATTCCAAAAAACGCATAGTGTTACGTGTTACGGTGCTATTCACGCAAACAACTCAACTCATAGATTCGTTGATTGAAAGTCCTGGGGACCAATTCTTAACTATCTTCGTTACCTTGAACATTCGTTAAAAAACGAATGGCATCAAATTTCGGTTATGCATAACATTTCTTGCATTTAGTTTGTTAAAGAGATAAATATAGTTTTTCACATGCCGAGGAAAATTTGTTCTTCAAGGGACTAATTTAAGAAAAGTTATCCATTGCATAACAAAACAAAATAATAGGCCATAAAAAATCAGAAAGATTTTGTGAAGCCAGAGACAGTGAAGTTGCTTAATCAGACAGCGACAAATTATCTACATATGTACTTAGAATCTACTGTAAATTGTTTTATTTGTACAATTTTCTAAAAATATCAATTTTTAGATGATCATTAAGATTTTATTTAACCGACATTGTAGCTCTTGTGGTTTCCGAGATCGCAATGATGAGCATCAAATTTCGGACACGCGGTATATATACAAGTATTTTCAATAATTGTGCATTTTTTGGTAATTTTTATTAAGATTTATATTCCACTTAATGAACTGCGAAGAAAATAATTCTTTTGCTGATTTACTATTGCTTTTCATTATTTATAATTTAAATTCTTTTTAAAGCGGTAAAATTTTTTACGACTTTTAAATAAAATACACGCTCCAATTCTATTCAAATAAAATCATCATAATCAGGTGAAAGTTAGAAATAAATAAGAATCATTATAATGATTAATTAATATTTGCTTTCAGTCGTTAACAGCAACATAGAATAAATCTATAACATAACCTATGTTTAGTTTTCGTTTAATATTTGTATATAATAATTTACAATTTATAGTAAGTTCAAATTTAGCGCGCTAATTGTCGCAACCGGTTAGGTGGTAGCACGGTCAAGAAAAATCTTAAGGGCCGGTTGCATCGACATGGATCAGCCAAAGTTCAACTGAACTTCGTTTAAAATCCAATGTTACGATTGTTGTAACAATCGTAATCTTGTATTTTAAGCGAAGTTCAGTTGAATTCTGGCTAAATCACGTCGATACAACCGGCCCTTAGTTATTTTTAAGTTGCCTTTAGTTACTGTTAATTCAATATAGAATTAAAAGAGAAGATAAATCACGTATCCAAACTCACTAGACACAATTTGTGTCCTTTCGCTTTTTCGTTATATTTTGGCTGCTTTATCGTTGTTTTAATTCATAGCCACTTGTGTTTGTAACCGTATTTGTGTGTGTAAACTCGGGGTTACCAATTGTCCTCCCTATCTTATAAAAATTGACCTTATAAGCCCTTACTCCTACAAGTGGCTTTTACCAGCTACAAAACCACGTGTTCGGCGCCGACAAGAAGAACTAGAAAGAAGCATAGATTACGCAAGGAAATACACAGGTGAGACAGTCCACATTCATAATCCTCGTTACGTAAGTTAGGTCTTTACCTTAACAACCTAATTTATTCGATTTCTGCTGATTTTTTTTTAATTTAAATGTCGAAGTTTTAAAGCTTTTAATTGAAATTGCTAGAAATTTAATGGTAAAACAGTTGGGGCTTGATCAAGATATTCTCAAAACTGCTTAAATTACGCTGGAAATTTAAAATTAACATTTCGACTTTAGCACCCTGTTTCCTGGTTAATATTAACTTTTGCACTAAGGTTTGGCTAAACGTAATATTTTGATGTGCGGAATCCACTGTTGCTCTGTGTCCCAATACGTAAGGATCACCCTGTATAAACAAAGCAAATTGGGTAAATGACTTTTGCTGTACCTTTTATAGATAAATAATAACTACACACTTTACCGTTATATATGCAACAAACTACACGCCATCGCTGTGCTACCTATAATCTAATAACACTGTCGGAAACAATTTTTTGTAACATAGTTCACACTACTGTTTTTATATTGTTCATCGTATCATTGAAAATTAAGGTTCCTTTAAGTTAAATCTTTATTGATAATTATTAATATCATCACATTACAACAACTTCACAATAACTTAGTAGCACATAATACGTTAGTTACAATATATAATACGTTAGTTACCATATCATAATACCCTAGATACGAATTTGATTTTATAGCTATTATTTATGAACATTGACATGAATATTTTGACAGTTTTCAAATTTGATAGATACACCTGATACCAGTGGCGGTTCGTGGGTCAAGAGACAGGAGGTCAATTAGAAAAGTTTACTGTATTACCTGCCTTTTAAAGTGATTTAAATTCCAAGTCGATCCTCCGGTCTTTTTGAGATGCAAAGTGGTCAATTACTTTTTCATTAAAGTCTTTTATCTTCTTTATTAATGCCCTTTCTATGGTAAGCATAGCTAAAGAAGATAACCTTTCCTGACCCATGGTATTTCTTAAAAATGTCTTTATTCTTTTTAAGGTGGAAAAACAACGTTCACTTTCGACGGTAGTCATAGGGAGAGTACACAAGATTTTTAACAGTTTGACACTTTCAGAAAAAAGTATTGCACAAATTATTGTTAATAAAAAGCTGTAACAAAGCAACTGCACCTTCACTATTGGAAAAATCTTCTCGGCTATATAATACTTCTAATTCAGTTTTAAGTTTCAAATGATTTATGACTGGATACTCCGTTTTAACTATTTTAAACATATCTTGAGGAAAGCTTTTTTTATAATCTTTAAATCGATCTGCGTGAAACAACTGAGACACTGCTAAATGATTACTGAAGCCAAACCTGTTTTTGATCTCAGATGTAATTATATCACAAACTTCTAATGAAATTCTCCTTTTTGATTCTTCCGTTTTACATCTATGGGCAGACTGCATGGATGTCTCCTCCAAATAGTTATTCAAAATTTTATTTCTGATGTCTTCAATTTTACTATTAAAAACGCCAATACACTTATTTACTGTTATGACATCGATATTACATTTTTGTAATTGATTGAACAATATATCACAATGAGGGATAACTAAATGAAAAAAATTTAACCAGTCAAGAAAATGTTCATTTTGTAAGTAGTTTTTTAAACCAATAGCTTGGTTTAGAGTGTTGTTTTCTGATTCATTATCAACGATTTTTTCTAAACAATCTAATAATTCTGTTCGATAGGTATGAACAGTCTCTATGCAATTAAAATTCCATCGTGTTGGAGCCGCTTTTAAGTAATCTCACCTTAATAACATTATCTAACAGGGCTGTTCTTTTTGGCGATTTTCCAAAGAATGAAGAAAAGCTATGTAAATTAGCAAAAAAAATGTTTATGCTTTTATCCTGACTTGATGCTTTTTGTAAAATTAAATTTAGTTGATGAGCGTAACAATGAATAAAATTTGCTGAAGGATAACTTTTTTTATTTTGGCTTGTACACCTCCAAAAGCACCATTCATTACTGATGCTCCATCGTAACTTTATGCTATCAATTTTTCAGGACTTTCATTAATTTTCAGACATTCTAACTCTTTTAAAATTACAACTGTCAAATGTTGCGATGTCGTTCCTTGAGGCTGAATAAATTTCCAAAATCTCTCACATATAACACCGTCTAAAACGTATCTAAACACAAAAACTACTTGTACTTTATTGGAACTATCTATTATTTTATTTAAAATATATCTATTTTTAGAAACATTTTCGTTGTAAGCTTTTAAACTTTTTCTATAGGCACTGTCTAACTGCATTCTAATATCAACTGTACCAAGTGTTGCTAGACTACAACAGTTATTGATATGACTTGATGCGAGCGAATGTTTCTGTACTTTTATTTTTAAATGTTTCGAGTCAGTTACACCTATTTTGGACCATATGGGATCAGGATCATCACCAAATAAGAGGCATGGGAAACAAAAAAAGCATTTTTTTACCTCGCATTCGCAAATCCACTCGGATAAATCGTACATTGAATTTCGAAAATACCTATTAACTTCTTTTTTCTTATCAAGAGATGTTTGCTTTATCGTCATATTAGGTTTTGGACGGCCACCACCTTTGAATTTCACTCGGTCTTCATAACCCAACTTATGTCCATTTTTCAGTTTTAATATATTTTGTACAACACTCATATTTAATAGTAAACACCAAAAACACTGTTTTACTTAAATTCACAAGTAGAGATTTACTAATAAAATGTTCACAAATAAAAACATTAAAAACAACGCGACCGAATTTACCGACCAACGCGTATTTAGTCAGCATTAAGACTGCTCTACTAGCGAACTTCGTGCGTTACCGTTTCCGTAAAATGTGTCAGGGACATTGTCCCCGTCAGTGTTTTCTGTCTCTTTTGCCTTCTGACGATTCGCGCATAAGTCTAGTTCACTTTAATTCGTTGTAAAATCGGTCCGTAGCTAGCTTTGAGGACAAGTTGTGGATTGACCCAAGATTTTTAAATTCTATAAATGAATAATATAATGAATGTGAATGTAGAGGCTCGATATTTGAATAGTATTGTGCATAGAATGAACCAGAAACATTAATATATTTTTTTAGAATATTAAAAATATATATATATATATTTTTAAATTTCAGAAAATGAATAGCTCTATTTTTTTATTTGTAAGTGGGATGTCATTGACCAAATGACCCTATAGAAGAACTGCTAGTGGTATGACTACATAATGGAAATTTAAAACCATCTGTATTAATTGCCCATTCAGTAACAATGAAAGAGGGTTATGATAGTATGAGCACAACAAATTCAAATGGCAAATATGTGGGGATTTAAAAGTGATAGCCATTTCAGTAGGGTCAGAAGGCTTTATTCCAGTGGGATATGCTATTCAGGTACATGTTACCAAAAAATGTCCGCCAGTGTAATAATTAGGGCTGGGAATCGAATACGAATAATTCGAGTATTCGAATATTCGAGTATTCGAATACGAATTATTCTAATGAGAAATTATTCAAATATTCGAAATATTCGAATACTCGAATATTCGAATATATTCGAATATTCGAATATTTGATTATATTTGAGTAAATTTGAATATTATTATCTGCGTCTTTTTTTAAAAACATTCTAATTTCAGAGCACTTATTTCTTTCGAAAAGGAAAAATAGATACAGAAGTATAATAAACTAGCTCTGTTTTCGTTCTATTTAAGCTTCAATAGTTAAATGTGAACAGTAGCTCCTCAATCCTAAAAATAAAATACTAACTAAATAATTCTGACCCTTAAACCACATGTATAGGAGACATACCCTATTGTGGGTATGGAAAGCAAATCAAATTGCCTGCTTAGTGGATTACGACACGACTATTATTGTGGTCTATCCAACCAAATACTCAAATAGAGTATTCACTATTCACTAATATTCAGTGCTATACCTATTAATAATGAATATTCGAGGATCCGGTTTATTCGGATACCTATTCGAATAATTCGGATTATTCGAGTATTCGAATATTCAAATTATTCGAATAGTTCGAATATTCGAATATTTTTTCGAGAGAATATTCGAATACTAAAATCTGAAAAATTCCCAGCCTTAGTAATTATGACTGGGTGCTGGTCATATAATTAGGATCATATAGCCTTATATTGAACTAGGCTATTACTGTATATTTTACAAAAAATAAATTCAATATGTATATGGTTATACTATACAAGAAATTTCGAAAATATTGGGACACCGCTTACCTGTAGATTTATGACGTCAAATCCAAGTTGGTTCAACGTAAAAAGTAAAGATCTAATTTTTTTTTCTTTTTAAAGTCAAAATGTTTTATTTATTTTTTGTCTCTATTTCAGAGACTATGAGACATATCGAGGTCAAATTTGGTAAGGGTATGTTTTTTGAATCCACACATCACAATTTAGAGAGAGCGTTAGTTACAGTTCTTTTCTCTCGACACATTGTCATAACTTTTTTAGGTTAGGTATAATGAATGATAAATAAATAATTAATTAATAACTTCTGCGATTTGCAGAGCAACGAGGGAACATATAAAGTCGGTTTCGTTCATATTCAACTTCAGGTGAGGAGGCCGGCGAGATGTCAATATCAAGTTTTATTCGAATCATCTGAAACCTCAAATCAAGGCTGCTGTACCAACAACGCGTTCATAAGCCCCTGAAGTCTCTTCTGTGATAATATAGAAAGAAGCATTGGGTTTCAATGTAGCCTGCCGGAAAACATTATCTAGAAAATGGGTTAAACAAAATTTACTAAGTACCGATCCTCTGTGTAATCTTTAACTACTGCATCCGGGCTTTCGAGGTCAGGACTGTCATTCTAATTTATTAGTTTACTAGAGGGTTTGAAGCACTTGGCTCTCTAACTTGAAGACTATGGCAGCCTGTTGAAAATCAACAGATTGCCAAATCTAGAAAAATGGTTTATTTCTTCTGCTTAGGCACATGACTAAACTACAAATCCCATTTAGTTGTTCATTGTAAACGTAATCCGAGGGTACCTTTGAAAATTTAGACGTATCTGAGATAAGTGAGACCTTCACATAAAGGGTTGGTGACATGTTCAACTTGTATGTCTAATTTATCGGATATACGAAAAATAAAATCAATGTTACCAATGCCATTTGGTATTATTTTCCCATATCCGATGAATCTAAATAAAACCTTAGAGGAAAAGAAAATTATTCAAAGATACGTTCAATGTGCAACTTAGCTTGGAAGACTATAAATTATCTTCTAATTTTTGCTTTTTAACTTGGAAGCGTGGCAAGTTTAATTATGATATGTGTAACAAATTTAATTGGCACTGCCTGTAGGAAGTGATTCACGGAAATCATAATACTTTTGGTATAATAACGCATCAAATCTTGGCAATCGCCTCGACCTTGCGCTTAATTTATTTCAGAATTCTTTTGTCATATGTCCAAAATATTTTACAGTTAATACCATTTATATCTATTTGTCTCATATAATATGATGGCGACCATTTGCTCAGCACCATAATTTTGATCAAAATTGCATACCTATGTTTTAACCTACTCCACAGAAACATGTCAAAAAGACATCAATTATTGTGGACTGGTTAAATAAAACTAATATTGAGTAGGTAATTATTTGAGCGGAAAAACTTGTCTTGACACTGACGTAGTTTTCCACAAAACACCATATACTGCACTCGACGCGCGTTTCGCCAACAAAGTTGACATCATGTGGAGGTGATTAAAACTAACCTTACCTTATGCTAACAATGCACCTCATTTATACCTAAACTATTCTGTGAACCGTGACTCACTAACCAGTAGGGCGGGCGGCTTTGGGATTGGACCTCTGTCGCTGTTCATACTATTTTTACCCCTTGTGATTTCCAGGCTTTCAAATACATCCAGCTGTCTCATATTTGTTACATTCCTAATTAATAAGGCTGTCAAAAATGTTCTGTGGGACAGTGGCATACGCGAAATTAACTAATACGAGAAACAATGAACTGTTATAATTTATAACAATGTATGTAAAACTTGCCCTCTTAACTAGCTTGATGAACTAGCTTGCTTATCACAAACTGGAGAAGATGTGTAGCCATTTTGCAGCATCAGGTATGTTTCTATGGTTGTCTCCATGAGTGATGTTCGCTTTGGTGAAAATATATTCTTATATTTTGAAAACGACCGTTCGGCATCTACTGATGTAATACACGCATACGTAAAATAGTCTTTGAACGCACTTAACGGATCGGGGCTGCACCATCACATATTTGTCTCAATTTGGTAAAACCGGTGTCTTTATTTAACACACTTGCGAACTTTTCTTTAATGCGCTCGTTTGTTGCGTCACCTATGGCGTGTAGCAGTAGATTTACTTCGTCCACTATTTGCAGTGACTCCGTTAACGACAACGCACTGTTTCTAATTTTTTTTATGCCTTCATGTAATGGTTTATAGTTCTTAGCAATATTTTTTAAAGCTGTTTCAACGGAAATATCTTCGAATTTTGTCTGGCTTTCCTTAATAGCTGCAGCCTCATCTGGATTGAATTGTAGTATCACAGCTTTATTTGTTGGAAATATTCTGCATAATAAAAAAGCTGCCTGCAACCATGTTCCCCAACGTGTAAGAATATGCTGTGGTGGTTCAGGAATAGCGGGACACTTGCTATGAAATGCACGGAGACGTTTAGGAGATTTAAGAAACATTTATTTGGTACTTGCTGTTAATGCATTCACCTCTGGAAAATCTTTTCGAATAGTTTCTGCCACAAGATGTAAAGCATGCACTTTACACGTAACATGTATAAACGTACAACCTTGTTCTTGCAAAGAACGGCCTACCAAACGCATTGTCACATCAGTCACAAACATCAACACTTGACTTTTTGACAGTTCAAATTTTTCTAACGTCTCCAGCACCACCCTGGTAATTGTTTCGCTAGTACACTGAGTTAGTCTTTTTGCTAGTTAGTAACAGTGGAACTGTCGGTTTAAGAGGGTCCAGTACTCGTACTATAACATTTAAAATAGATTATTTTTTACAATCTGTTGTCTCATCAACAGATAACCACAGCCGTGTATTTTTTATTTCACATTTCATCTTATTTACCATGTCTACGTGTACAGTTGGTAGATAGTTACATAACGTTATGTGAGTTGGTAACTTCACCTGGGCATTATATTTTTATGCCAGAACTCTCGAAATGGTTGTTTATCGAGTATGTGCAGCGGAACATCACAGGCAATCAGCATTAATAGTAAATCAAACAGAAACTGTGTTGTCGAAGGCACGCCATTTTTTTATTTTTATGGTGTACACCATTTACGTGAAGTCCACAATCACGCTTATCCCAGCACATCAAATCTTTCTCGCACAGTTTACAAATTATTCTAGCACCATCATAGAATAAATACGGGAATTCACCTATGAATTTATTCACTTTGCCAGCAAACGGCCGTTTTCTACTCCTGCGTACGTCTGCCATGCTTTATTATTAAATTAATATCAACAATATAGTACAACAAATAAAATAAAAACACAAAAACAATATGCAATACGCCCAAGTGACTTAACGTGTACACAACTCCGAAAGCTAATAATAGACTGGACTGGAGAAAGAGTTTCGTGGTCAAGGTGAATGCCGGCGACAGTAAGTACATCTGTACTCTACGACCATGATACACAGAAACGATTTGCAACTTTACTAATTAATTTTAAATTGCTAGTATCTATTTTGTGGTATGGTATGTTATGGTATGGTTATGGATATTAGCAATTTAAGATTAATTAGGAATGTAATAAATATTAGACAGCTTGATGCATTTGAAAGCTTGGAAAACACAAATTTAGTGAGTCAAGGATCACTGAACCGTGACAATAGTTAAGAGGTAAATAGGGTAAACTATTAGCATAAGGTTAGTTTCAATCATCTCCTGATGATGCCAACTTGGTTGGCGAAACGCTCGTCGAGTGCAGTATATTGTGGTGTTTTGGTGTTCTATGAAAAACTCCGTCACTGTTATCTTCACATCAAATGTAGCAACCCACTTCAGAACTATTATGTCTTGAGCGACAAATAGTGTCTTCACTCTTAAAGATGGTGCCAGCTTACTCTAAAATTATAAATGGCACCAATGAACCTAAAGTCCTTATCGTACTGAATACATCCATAAACTTTTGAAACATGGTATCGTTATATGTTTTTTTAATATGGTAACGTTCTCAAAACCTAATTTATTAGAATTAGAATTAGACACATTTTATTACACTGAAGTAGTTTTCTCCAAAATATCAAAACACAATATACTGCAGTCGACGCGCATTTCGCCAATCAAGTTAACATCATCTGGAGGTATTTTTTTTGCTACATCTTGAACGAGATTGTTCGAATCGAATATATCCTTAAGGTAGTCCACTGTCTGTGGTATCGAAACACTTGAAAACAATGAACAAATGTCAAAGAAATAGCATCAAAAGAAGAATTCGATTATTTCACAGGATTTGGGTTAGGTATGTGGATGATATTTTTGCATTGTTTAATACAAAAGTCACTGATATTGACAACTTTGTTTCTAAATTAAACAGTCGTTGCGTGTCAGTTAAATTCGCATATGAAATTGAAAACTCTGGACAACTACCATTTTTAGATGTACTAATAATAATTAGAATACAAAATGGCGAGTTTTAATTTTCTAGTTCATCGCCTTATTAAGCTTCCCCTCAACAAGGAGAGGTTTGAAAAAGAAAAGACATTGATTAAGATATAGCTGTGAGTAATGGATATTTTCTAATAGAATATTGGTAAAGTAATTAAAAAACGCAAATTTAAAGATACACTTTGAAATTCCTCGACCTTTCAAAATGAAAGAAAATCCGAAATTTGTATCGATTCCATTCGATCCTCGATTCACCCGTGGTATTGGCAAGGTCTTTAAAGATATGGGTTCATTCATCGGGAAATAAACCGCAAGAACTTTTAGGCAATCCAAAAGACAAAATTGAAATAAACGAAAAGTTGGGCATTTACGAAATTAGCTGTAAATATTGTAAACAAAAGTATGTAGGACAAACTAGACGATCAATTGAAACTAGATTCAAAGAGCATATGGCTCATCTCAAATATGGCAGGACGGATAAGTCAAGTGTTGTCCAACATGCGTTTGAGAACAACCATAAAATAGATATTAGCATTTTAAGATTAATTATCATCACTGAGGAGAATATGCCAATCAATAAAGAAAATTAAAGCCACAATGACCATAGGCTCTGATATAATTCCGGCATTTCTAATTAAAGATTGTTCAACTGTATTCGCTAAAGCCCTTCTAATAATTTTCAATTTATTCCCAGTACTCGAGATTTCCTCAAAAAAGGAAAAATTCACGCGTGTGTCCAGTGTACAAAAAGGGGGAAAGAGTGACATAACAAACTATAGGCCTATCACTATAATTTGTAACTTCGAGAAAATTTTTAAAATTTTTCTTCACGGCTCTATGTATAGTCACGTATCTGGCTTAATATCTATTGATCAGCATGGCTTTATGAAGGGCCGATCTACAGTAACGAACCTTGTGTGCAAAATGCAATTTCTTTGCGAAGGTCTTGATCGAGGGGGTCAGGTAGATACTATCTACATAGACTTTTCGAAGGCTTTTGACAGGATTGACCACTGTGCTTTGATTTCTAAACTTGACAAATTTGGTCTCTCGAAATCGTTACTTCTTTTAATACAGTCATATATAGAGAATCGACATCAATTTGTTTAGTACCGTGGTCATAAATCGAATAGCTTCTTGCAAAGATCGGGCGTGTCACAAGGTTCGATACTAGGAGCGCTCTTCTTTGTAATGTACATTAATGATATTTTTGAAAGATTGGATACTAATGTTCACTTCTTCTTGTATGCAAACGACCTAAAAATGTACCGATTTATTGATAATGTTCATGATTGTCAAATTCTGCAGAAAACCTTGGATACCATCAATTCCTGGTGCATCAACAACTATCTACCTCTCAATGCTAAAGTGTAATGTCATGTCATTTGGCCAGAAGCATAATCTGTACGTGTACAATTATAATATCGATAATAAATAATTGATTGAGGATGAAGTTACTTTGTGAAAATCCATTTTGATTTAAAAAATTATAAACACTTTTTATTATTTGTCTAATTTACACTTTATTTGTTATTTTACAACTAGTTTCATCCTATTCGGACATTTTCAAGTAAACTAAAATATACACAGATTTTACTTTCATTTAAATATAAACTGAACTAAATAGAAGGATGGGTCACTTTATGGTTGATCATATAATTCATATTTGTACAGATGTTATGTCTTTAAATGTAGGGGTTTTTCTAAGATAGTAAATTATATTATGGTGTGATTTTTATTAACAGCATTAGGTTATCTAAACAAGTTTAATAACGGACAATTATTTAAATCTATTTGGTCGTTTAATATGTTGTAATTTTTATTCCCATTTTATTTATTAATTTCTAGCACTTCGAATAAGTTAAGTTTTTTACTTTTCCCACAAATATGTAATATTTTAGGTTGATGGTCATCAGTTATTGTATGACCAGAATCTGTTAGGTCTTTATAAAAGTTGTAATGTTGGTTTTTGTGTGTGAATATGTTCTCTATATCATACCCCGAACGATCTACCTGTTTGACCTACATATGAGGCGTTACATTCTGGGCAATCTAACCGATATACACCACATTTTTTAGAGATATCAGTTTTTTGTTTTGCATTGAAAAGATACCTGCCTATATTTTTGTTAGAACTAAATGATGTTTTAATATTAAATTTGGAAAAAGTATTGCCAATTGAATAAGAGAGTTGACCTGAATATGGTAATGAAATGTATGTTTGAACTTTTTTTTCGTTAATAGTGGGATAAAGTTCTTTTAAGAGGGACTTCTTTTGTTTTTTGTAGATTAGATTATTGATTATATTTTGAGGGTACCCGTTATTATGTGCTATAAGTCTTATTGTGTCTAATTCTTCTTTTAAATCTGTCTCAGATAGAGGTAATCTGAAAGCACGGTGTGTCATAGATTGATATGCGGCTAATTAGTGGGAGAGAGGGTTGTAGGAATTAAAGGGGATAGTGGCGTCTGTAAAAGATGGTTTTCTGGTAAATATTATAGAAAAATGATGTTTCTCTTGTCTTTTTATAGTTAAGTCGAGAAAGTTTATCGATTTATTATCGTTCTCTGTTTCTAAGGTAAAAGATATATTATTATGTGTGTTATTGATAAAATCGAGGAGTATTTCTAATTGTCTGTCTGTCCCTTTAAAACCTATTAGGATGTCATCAACGTACCTGTACCAAAAGATAATATGTTTTTTGGATATTGGAGAATCCAATATAGTTTCTTCAAGATTATCCATGAATATATCGGAAAAGAGGGGCTAAGTGGCGAACCCATTGTGAGCCCTGTTTTTTGTATTAAGATGTCCTATATTGTCCTAATTTTGATCTAAACATAACTTGAATCTTTGCAGTATTTCATTTTTTAATTTTTGGATAATTTTGAATTTTTCTAGTATATTTGAAATTAAAGGCATTCGAAAGGGGGATATTAGGAAACATAATCGACACATCAAACGATACTAATTTTATAGAGTTGGGGTCAATATTAAGGCTGTTTAATTTTACTGTTCAGTAATAATATCAATAATGTTGTTTTACAAAGACTTGATATTATTAAAGAGCCTTGGCGTGTATTTTGATCCTAAATTCTTATTCAATAAGCACGTCGAAATGGTAACTACTTCTGCTTTTAAGAGTCTTGGCTTTGTAATTAGCAACTGCAAAGATTTTAAAAATGTCAACACGCATCGATTACTCTATATAACATTTGTTAGATCCCGCCTTGAATGTGCTTCAGTTGTGTGGAACCCAATTTATAATGTCAATATATTACAATTAGAGAATATTCAGCGTAAGTTTTTAAAATCTGCAGTGTACGCTCTTGAGGGCACTTATCCACCTATTGGATTTCCAAAAAATATGTTATTAGAAAAATTTAACTTACCAACTTGCCAAACGAAGAATATCTCAATCAATAATTTTTTTATATAAAATTATTAATAATCGTCTGGATTGTATTAATCTATTAAATTAAGTAAGTTATAAAGTACCTAAAATTTCTGCTCTCCATAACAACTTATTTATTTCACATTATGTACCAAGAACTAATATTCTCTTGGCATCTCCAATACACCAAATGTATGTCAACTATGCTAAAATCGAGGATTGTGTTGATATATTTCTCTGCAACGAAAGTGTAATTAAAAACTCTGTGTTGTATCTTGATGTTTTGTAGTCTACTGTACAGCAAGATCTTCGCCGAATTCGTGGTGTTGCAGTAAGTAAGCAGACGGTATGTAGACGTCTAAAAGAAGTTAATTTAAAAGCTAGGAGACCTGCAATAGGTCCTAAATTATTGCCCGAACATCGTGCTGCTAGAAGAAATTTCGTTCAAAATTATGGAGAATGGAATATTCCTGAATGGTCGAATGTCTTGTTTACGGACTAGTCAATGTTTTGCCTTAACATGGTGGATGGAAGAAAAAGAGTGTGGAGAAGGACTGGTGAAAGGTTTAATCAGAATTTAATAACAGAATGCGAAGTTTTAATGGTGGGTCGGTTACGGTGTGGGGAGGGATTTCAATGAATGGAAAGACACCCCTTCATGTTTTTCCGGTGAGGCGGACGTTCACAGGCCAAATCTACATTGACATTTTACAGCAGTATGTCTTACCTCATGCAGAGTTAGTGGGCAATAATTTTATATTGAGGCAGGATAATGCCCGACCACACACCACAGCAATAGTGCGAAACTTTTTAAAAGCTACGGGTATCACCACATTACAGTGGCCTGTGAGAAGCCCTGATATGAACCCTATAGAACATTTGTGGGATGAATTAGAGAAGGGGTACGTTCTCGCGAGAGGCCTCCGGAAAGTCTCGCAGAAATAGCAGATGCATTAGTGGAAGAATGGGATCGTATACCAATGGAAACGATAAGAAACCTAATTTCCAGTATGCCGCGTATATTAGAAGCTCTTAGAGTTGCAAGGAGTGGCAATACACGGTATTAAGCAGTTATCCCAGTTTATAATTTTGTGTTTAATAAAAATGTTTTTTAAAATTCGTATCAGTTTATTTCACTACAAAACTGTTTCTCGATAAATTCAGAAAGTTGGTATTACCGCAAGGTTTCAGCAAAAGAGCTGTAATCTGACAATTTTAGAGATAAATCAATGAATAAAAACAAAATGCTCGTAAAAGAAGCGTCTTTCATGCAGAGGTTAAGCACTTTCTATACCATTACTGATTAACACACAGGGTGAGTCAAAAATTAAGAAAAACATGGTTCGAGTTTTTCCACTACTATCCAGGAGGCTTTGAAAAAATTTCCACCTCTTTATTTATTTATTTTTTTTTGAAAGACAAAGGAATTACCTACCAACAAATAAAAAAATTAAAAATCGACCCACTGGTTAAAAAAAAAAAAAAAAGGAAAAAAGGTCAAAATCAAGTGCGTCACTTTTTTTGGAACTGAGTGTAGCTATTTGTCTGGCTGTGTTGCAATGACTTTTTAGAACTCAACTTAATTCCTAGAAGACAAAATGCACCTTTAATATGAAAACTTAATTTTGATTCTTTTTTGAAAACTTCTTTCAGAACGAATCAAATTTAAACAAAAAATGTGTATTGCTAACTTTAAATTAGTTCGTATTAAATGCGTCGCTTTGTTTGCCTTTTAAATTCTTGATAGATATTGGCAAGTAAGCCAGAGTTATATTTTGCAAATACCCCCCATCCTGTGCTATATATAACTCTTTCAATGCGACTTAGAAATATTTTTAACTGATTATGTGGAATGATAAATAAATCATGTTCTTTGTTTAATGCATTTAATACAGTGTATTTAAATGTTTATATTTGTAACGTTAGTATCAGATCCTACGCTGTCGACAAAAATATTTATTTATGTATACAGGGTGTTTCTGTTTTTAAAAATCAGGACAGCCACATATCGCTGGAAAAGTTATTCTGAAGAAGAAGACCTCTGAACATACATATATTAAAAACACCAAGTCAAGTCGTCAGTAATTTTTTGGGAGGATTATAATTACAAAAAAAATCCAGTTTCCTATTATCTCAGTTTCCTCGTATTACTTTTTAACACGCTTTTATTAGTCACTTCACTTGTATGTTTGTTTGTTTGTTTGTAACCAACTCTTTGACTCGATTTTGACCCACTTTAAACGGACAGATTTAATTGAAAACTTTGTACACTTACGAAGAACCGGTAACAATACAATAATTTGATAAGTTTATATCATTATCCTGATCAGGATCGCCAGTTCTTTCCTCACGTATCCTCTGCGTGAGAGCAAAA